>JAUZSU010117886.1:0-18982 GCA_034780255.1 Parotocinclus maculicauda
CTGGTGTATCTAATAAAGTGACCAGGTAGTGTAGATCACATTACCAGGATGTTATATTTCCATATTAGAAACACTGATAAAATAAGAAATCTGCATTTATTACCAGATGCAGAAAAATGAATCATGGATTCATTTTTAATAATAGTCAGACTAGGTAATAGTAATAGGTTGGACTATTTTTTCTGTAAGTGCTTAATACAGTTTGTCCAGAATTCAGCAGCTCGAGTTCGCACTAGAGGTAGAAAGTTATATCATATAACCTCTTAATTGGCTGCCAGTAAAATTTCACAATGATTATAAAATAAAGCTGCTGACATGCAGTATAAAGCTACAAATGCCTTGCCCCACAGTAACTGAGTGAACTTTTAGTCTATTATGATCCACCCTGCTCACTTCAATCGAAGGATGCAGATTTATGATCATGAGTAATGAAATCAAAGGACCAGAGCTTTTTCCTACAGTGCACCCTGGCTACGAAAGCCTTCCTATCAGTGTGCGAAAATCAGGCACCTTCTTTAAACCTTAACTCAAGACTTAGTTATTTAAGCATTTTGCTAACAGCTACTCTAACAGACAGATAGATAAAGGTGTAGATCTGGGGGTCCATGGGAATAGAGGGTTTTGTAAGTCCCATGCTAGTTGCTCCTTTTTCACCTCACTCATATAACTACTTGGGCATATAAAAGAGGGGCGGTTGCTTGCTTGGGTCTCAAAGTGCCCTCAGGTCTGTGTCACCTTCTGGCTTTATCTTTTAGTTATGCTGCAATAGCTAGAGCTGCCGGAGTCCCTGCTCGTCTGCTTGTACTTAATCACCATTTACATCTGACATAAGGTTCAGTTCTCGCTCAACATCCCTAACATTTTCTTATCTCTTCTTGCCAAGCAGCATGTGTACCTGAGTGCAGTTGTAGGTACATGATATTTTCCCCTTGCCCAGTCCATCTAGAAACTGGACCAGACACCTATATTGTCCTTAGTGAGTAATAAAAACTCCTAACTAAAATCAATTTTATTCAAAAATTGTCACACAGAATATTTTGTATCTTCTACATAATTTGTTTTGCTTTATATTTGCTCGTTTTCTTAATGATCTTTACAGCTTTTAGCAGACGCCCTTATCCAGAGCGACTTACAACTCATTCAGTCTTACAATTCAAGCAATGGTGGGTTAAGGGTCTTGCTTAAGGACCCAACTGGCAGCTTGGCAGAGGTGGGATTTGAACCCATTTGAGGTTCAGAGTCCAGTGCCTTAACCACTAAGCTACTGCAGTTTCATCTTGTCATGTGGTCCCAGTCAAAGGACAATGGGTTCCTCATTCAAGGTTGCCAAATGGTTTCAGAGTTTTTTTCCTTTCTACCCTTGCATGCTCATTTAGGGTCTAGATTTGGATTTGTCTGGAAAGCTATACTAAGATAATTAAGCAGACTTTACCATTATTTGGAGATTCTTAATTTGGTGGCAATGTTTATAAAATGTCAATTTTCAACCATAAATCATATATTTATTACACAATATGTAACACTAATATAGAAGCTACATATCCAGTCATAGAGTGATTCTGCAATTAGGGGAACTTTTATGTTAGGCTATAAATACTTGCCTAAGTACAGGATGAGTCAAAAGACACAGGACACCCTTTATATTTCCGAAACAAATCAGGAAAAAATTACAGATCTGAATACCCCAGCAAATAATGGGTGAGGGGAGCTACCTTTTAGGCTTTGTCCGGAATCTTGGAAGCTGTCAAGGGAAATTTTTTCCAATGGGAAGGTGGTCATGCAGCTTATCAAGGAAGGTAACTGAAGATGGGATAATGATTCTGATGTCTGGGGAACGTAGCTGCCATATCATAGCCGCAGACTTTAACATCAGACACCCAATAAGATCAACAATTTCACATAACACCGTGTTGTGTGGCAGCTTTTGCGGAAAGTCCACGACATAGCATGCACATGTCCTCTGACTTGGGACTGTGGTAGCCTAGCGGTTAAGGAACTGGACTCTGGACCAGAAGATCTAGGGTTCAAATCCCACCTCTGCCAAGCTGCCACAATTGGGTCCTTAAACAAGACCCTTAACCCACAATTGCTTGGATTGTAAGACTGTATTAGTTGTATGTCGCTCTGGATAAGGGTGTCTGCTAAATTTTGGAAATGGAAATGGACTCACCGTGTAAAGCAATAAGAAATAATTTATTGCATCACAAACAAACAAACAAAAAACATTATGATTTCCATTTTTTAAAAGTTTTAACACCAGTACTTTTCTATTTTAAAACGTTTCTTCTCCAATAAAATGCTTAAAAGTTTGCAGTTCATTAAAAAAAATCACAAATTGTGCTTTATAGTAAGGCATAAAGCCACTGAATGTAATGTTTTGTTCATATATATATATACACAACCTTTGCATATTTTTACCAAAATATATTGTCATCCCCAAGTATACAGTCATTACTGCAACACCCTGTGATTTATATATCAAACTATTTAAAGACAACACTTAGTAACACACTCGTAACCATGGAAACAACGACTGACAGGGGAGCACATATCGGCCATGAGAGAAGAGTGACATTTTAATGTCTGGAAACGTGAGTAATTTAATCATCTACTGTATCCCTCCTGATAATACAGAAGAGAACATTTATTCAGCGTCATTAATATTTAGGCCATTATGGCAGTGTTTAACACAAAAAATAAATCAATCAAATGTTTACATTATCGAAATGTATGTAAAGTTGTTCTTACAGTTCAGTTGACTAGAGGTAGCAAATGCATGACGTAGCGTCTTTGTTTTCTGACAAAAAGTTAAAATTGTCATTACCTCAATTTCCAACACAAAAAACATTTATTATTTATAAGCAAATCAATATTTCATTACATATTTAAGTTCTAAAGAAGCTCGGTTGTTGCCATAATTCAGTCATTATTTTAAAGTGTGTAAACATTATTTTAAGATAATTAAAACACAAAGTATTACACATTTTTTTAAATAATTAAAATAAGGTAAAAAGAGCCCCCAATTAAAGAATCACAAAACAGCAGGCTAATACATACTACACCAATTCCAAAAAAGCTGGGACATCATGAAAATATCTAATATAAACAAAACGTCCTGACTTATATATTGTATTCTGTCTTTGTCCTGCCCTTACAAATGGGTAAGATACTCACACCATGGGCACTGAAATTCCCACACCATATCAGACATTGGCTTTTGGACCTATGGCTTGGCTGGTCTTCGTCCTCTTTGGCCTGAAGAACATCAAAAGCAGAGATTTCTTTAAATAATTACACATCAAATCACAGCAAAGATGCTTTCACTGTGCTGTTGTGCATCACAGAATGGATCCCAGAAAAGTCAGTCGCAGTGCTACATGACGTACTGTATATGTATGGAATTTTGTTGCATAGTTAAACCTTAACTTGCATCTGTTAACAACACTTAATGTGTTTGAACATGATTTGAAGATGCAACTTAAACTTCAAAACAGGTCCAATTTTGAATTATGAATTGGGCTTTCCATTGGGGACCTCCATTCACCTGTCTATATATCTCTTTATAGCATCCAACAATCCATGTATAGACCTCTGTCTGTCTGTCAGGCCTTCTGTGTTCTGCTCTGTATATTTCTGCTGAGAGCTTTTTACTGAAGAAACACCATAATTGTGGTTGCCAGGCAGTGGTGTGTACAGTGCAGCGGTGGTTGGGAAACGCGAAATCCACCCACATTATGCAGCTATTGATATCGCTTTAAACCTGATGAAAGACTCAACAATGACAAACCCAGCTCATGTTTTAATATCCGAATATCCTTCAGTTGGCCTGACATTATTTGTTTAATTAAAAGCAAATCAGAGTCTTGATTGAGCACTTAGTTACCAGTTAATTCAAGGCTCTAAATTGGCGTCTTTATAAGCTATGTCGTACTTAAGATCCATTCAAGCATATAAAATCTGCTCATTATTTCTTATTGTAGTGTTATACCAGAGTAGGAATTACAACGTTAGCATTTTTCTGTATTTTGTGATTGACTAAAGCCTTCATGACTGAAATCAGGCTAACAATTACCACACACACACACACACACACACACACAAATGTACCAGAACAACAAGCTATCACTTGGTGGTAAACCTGGACAAAAGAAACACAGCTGGATCATTCCTTCATGAATGGGCAGAGACAACACTACACTGTGCCCATCATTGGGCACATACACTCACACATTCATAGAGATCCCGGGTTCAATTTCTGGCCCAGCCTGTGAGGAATTTGCATGTTCTCCTATTGTTGGTTTCCTGCAGACTATGGTGTGTGTGTTGTGTGTCGTATATTGGGTTGTATAGAAAGTACACCGCAAAAGTAACAGCCTTCCCATGGAAGAAATTCTAATTATATAATTTTAATTGATTATTACAATTTGAAGAATATTGACATATTGACACTCCTTCTTTGCGCGAAGTGTGCTATTAGTATCAGCTCTTAGTGGCATGCTCTTACTTTAAGCACAGCCCTGCCTTTGCTTGTGTTCAGCTACCTGTTCATGTACATGAAGCCTATCAAAAGAGAGTCGAGATTAAGTTCTCCAAAACTATCACAAGTGGTAGTTCTTTCCAAATTAGTCCCTAGAACTGTTTGGTGTGAAAGCAGCAAATAATGGAATGTACTGTGCTGCCTTAATTCACTGCTCACAAAAATTAAAGAGAAATAAAATATTGCATCTAAAAAAATGAGAAACTTTTCAGACTTGCATACAATATGGTTAAAAAAGGGTCAAATTCAGGATAAAAGCAGACTATATATCATTTGCACGTTAATGCACAGTAATTGTCCTGCATCTCCACTTCCTGCATGCATTATGTATGCGCGTGTCAGCGCTGAGAGCGCTCTCTTATTTTCATGCTAAATCTGTTTTGTTTTTAACCCATCTGGCCATGCAATGCCAATTTAGGCTGTAGATCTGACTCTGGAATCTAATGGATGTTGCTTCTAATTATCAAGCTCTGCTTTTTCAGCTACACTCACTTGTAAAACAATATAAGGCCTACATTTCTGGAATCTCCATAGACACACAGTGGCAGTAGAATGTGTTGTACTGATAACCCAGTGACTCCCAATATGACGCAGTTAAGTTCATACACTTCATACTAATAGTGTTTGGATGTAATTTATTCTACAAACTTTTGTCTATATAGTCTATAGAACTGACTTTGTCACTGTATGTCGCTTTATCAACACCACACCAAAATCTAAACTAACCTTACAGCCATTACTCTCGAAAGAAGTTAGTCATGCCACTTAGATGGAATGTCACTTATAAGAGTAAGGTTGTCCGACACAGACATAACTTAAACACATCTAATCGCATCACATGCGATTCAGAATTCATCTGATTAATGTCTGTTCACTTTAACACCCAACGTATTAAAAATGCTAACAAATGATAATAATAAATAAAAGTCTTGTATTTTAACTTTAGACATTGCGACCATGAACAGACTAAAATGGCATTGACACTGCATAGTGTTTGATGTTACGGTATATAGAACTGTTCTGAACTCGAATTACCATATTTTACTTACTACTTATAAACATGATATGTTAATAGCTTATTTATGATTACTGGTGATGTATTTAAATTGTTTTGTTGAACTCTAGTGCAGTTCATTTTCCTTCATTTGCCCTGCTCCTACCACTCTGCAGTGGGGTCTTTTAGAATAGATAGTGGTTCTGCCACCTCAACCCTGTGAAGTTCGTCAAATCTGAGGAATTTAAGAGTCCATCATTCACTGGAAAGCTCATTGTATTACCAGTTTGCTTGCTCGATCATTAGTTCAGGTTTGGACTAGAGTTTGGACTTTGTTCTAACTTGGTTGATGTGTTTAGAGACTTTTTTATTTACTAATGTTTGTGTGTATGGAAACAGCTTTCAAGTACACAGGACCTAACATATTGTACCTTATTGTATTTTCTATAATTACTTTGAATTTAAAAGTAGCAGTGGCATTTGGGATGCTAAATAGATAGAAGCCATTCACTCATGTTTTCAGCGGTATCCCTGACTGTGTCATATTATTTGCACACAATTTTCTTGTGAACGTACTTTCTATTTCCATGACAGTTACCTAAAAAGACTATGGGACTATGGTCATGTCTGGTCAATATCCGTTTTGGTCAGCATCCTGTTTCACAGAGCGGAATGCCAATGTTAAACGGTACATACCTGTATATAGACCAGTGCACATATGCAGCTCCAGCTGCTGCAAAACCTACTGTGTTATGCAAACCGGGTAATGCCACTGGGGATGCAGATCAGGTATCACCACAGAAGACACAGATTGGGTAATCAGAAGAAAAATGCAGCCTGGGTAATGACACAGCCACAGATCAGGTATCCACAGCGAAGCTCCAGCTCAGGAAAGATGGATAGCTAGGAGCATAGACCTTTATTGATCCTGAGGGAAATTGCAGCGTATCAATAACCCAGAGCAATTCACAAGGCTTATATTACATGGTGTGGGTATATAAAATAAAAAGGCAACACAAAAATCACTAGGGATTTACAGCTTTAATGTACAGTGTAGTGAAATAAAAATCAGTGAAGATCTTGGCTAATTATGTGCAGAGTGCATAAATGGGCTTTTATTATTTGTTCAGTCGGTGAAGAGTTGGTGCCACACAGGCAGTTATGTTTCACATTAGATTCAGGTTGCTATAGGTAGGAATGATCTGATGCTGTTCCTTGATGCAGTGCAGATGTAATAACACTGGGTACACAGACCAGGTAGTGAAACAGAAGATGAAGATTAGTTCCAGACATGAGGAACAACATTTTGGTGCGATGCGTATAATTTAATCCACAAGGATATGAGGTATAGCACACAGAGCTTAGCAGTGTAGTGCATAATAGCGGTCAGCGCTGTGCCTCTTGCTGCAGTGGGATAGTTGACATTCTGCTGAGCAGAATCTGAGACTGTGTGCAGAATACTGTGTGGGGGGCGACTGTTAGAGAACTACTTTGTTCTCACTGCCAAGGTCAAATGTATTCCAAGTACAAAAATCCGCTTCAGCTCCCAAGTGACAAAGCAAGGTTTTACCCTATTGCCAATAGATCACTGTATAAATCATGACAATGCTGCAGAATTCCATAGTGTTGAGTACATGAAAAGAGCAAAACCAATTGATCTTTTTTTCCTTCTCCCGTTGTTGATCAATCATAGAAGTCTGTGAGCTTATGCATACAAATTAAAATACAGTACAGTATGATGTATTTAAGGACCACATTGGGTTCTGTAAAGTAAAATATGTTGTTGACCGAAATGGCCTTGGGCAGACATTAGTCCTTTTTGTGTAACTAAGGTAACAGTATAGTGTAAGGTAATATTTAAGAAGATAATTTAATAAAACTGAATGCAAGTGTCAGAGATACAGCTAACACTTTAAAAACAAAATACCTAAAATAAACAAAAAATAGGAAGCCAAGACTATAAAATAGTGTACAACATGCCAAACTGTGTTTGATAATCAGCCAGGAATATTTCCTCACTGTGGTAACGGTTGTCAGAAATTAACTACATAAAGCTGATAAACGGTGGTTAATTTGCAAAGCATCAGCAGAGTGAGCAGAGGACGAACCGGTAGCACAGGACACAAGCCAGGAACCAATTCTAGACAGCACAGGGCACGGCCACCAACACAGCCACTCATGCTGAAACACTTTAGGGACACCACTTGACATAACGCATGTCTTTTTTTGTGCCAATCTGTAGTAGTAGCACAAGATCTGAAATAAGGACTGACAGTGATTGATAGAATCACCAAAAATCCAATACAGCCACCACTGCTACAAAACAGCTACTGGGCAAACACTGCATATGTATCCTGTATGCCTACATTAAAAGCTAAGGATTCCAATCCATCGAGGGCACACATATATTCAGTCATACTGGGACACTTTAGAGAGACCAGCTGGCCGATTGTCTTTAGAGTGTGGGAGATAAATAGAGTATCTGAAGAAAACCTGCATGGACATAGGGAGACACAGATGGAATCCAGACAGGGACTCAAACAGTGAAACACTGGAGCTGAGCGACAACCACATTTATTATAAAAATCGCTTTATCAGAAAATAAATACAAACGTTATTCATACAGAAAACACCATGGTATAGTAAAACATTATCCAGAGCTTACCCAGCTCATCAATACACTGTAAATGATTATATAAAAGATCCACAGTGCTCATGATGATGATTCTGAGCAGGACGTTTGGTTAATTCTTCCTAATATGACATGTTAATGGATCGAACATACCATTTTACCTGATTACCAACCTGATTTAGGCTGGCTGGGCTAAGCACATTAACAGCAAACTCCCCAATACCCTGCACTGATTGACTCATGAAATAGAGTTTCCAATTGTTTGAGCTGAATCTAGCAGAAACCTCTTCGTCCGACTTCATCAACAATCCAATGAGCTGCAATACAGCAAGCTATTCTGATGATTAGTGTTTGAACTAGGCTGTGTTGTCAGTGGTGGCTGCACTCGGTTTTGGTTCACCAACAAAGTCAGAATTGCATCTAAGAATTGCCTTTTTCGAACAAGCCAAAACAATCAAAACATGCTGCACAAACACAGAAGGAAGGTGATCTAATACGAGTCTACGAGCAGAGAATATAAGATCAAAACGTATAGTTGCACAATTATACAGTTCACATTTTTAAACTGTGATTTATGAGTTTCAGTTAAGCTTGTGATCTGACTTGTCCGATTCATTTAAAAGAGCCACCTCAAATGACTAATTTGTGACAACACGAAATTCCTTAGAGTTGTCGGCACAGACCAACCACTCTTGCAGAAGATAATCATAGTCACCTCCACCTCATAAATTTGATTCGGAGTCTCTGTAGGAATGTGCAGCCATGAGTGGGGATTAGTGTGTATTGCAGACTGTTATTACTAGTACATCTTTCCAATAAATATGAATAAAACATAACATCACAGTGCATATCGAACCACTACACATAAACACAGCCTTTCCCACAGCTCCCACAAACTATCTTGATCATACACACATCAACATGACTCAGTGGTCCAGCCTTTACCATTTATTACAGCAGGGAAGTCAAAGAGATCACTTGGCCCTGGTGTAATTTACCAGTCTCTGCAACGCTCCATAACTCCATTAAAAGGAACCAGGGAGAAGAAGCCAGGCTACTTCAGCTTAGTTGCACTGTAGTGTAAGGTAATCTTTCGGAAATGCCATGCCCCAGCTGGCCATAAGTCTGGAATAAAGATTATTTTATTTTCATTTTATTTCATTCACATGAGTTTGTAAACTTTTTGTAAACGTTTTAGAATAATTTTTAGATAAATAGAGAAATACACTCCTCACAAAAATGAGGGGATATTTCATTATGGTATATTCCATTTTAAAGTATTTCCTAATGTTTGTGAGCAGTATACAATGACCATCCATGGCCTGAAGTCTAATGCACCCTGCTCTCTGATAAGCATGGAAATGGCATTCTCGTCTCTTCTACTAAACAAAGTGACATCACTCACTTTGATTATGTTAATCCAGGCTTTCTATTTTATTTTTAATTTCCCCTCTAGTGATTTCGTAATTTTTGCTTTACTTGATATGAAACAAAACATGCCATTAATTAAAATAATGAACTTTAATTAGTTTGATGTATGTCGCATATAGCCAGAATAAAAATAATTAATGAATGAAACAAAATTGTGTAAAGTCATATTTATTTTTTTGCTACAAAGTAAAAAAAATACTGGGTAAACATTTAATTGTGTTATGTATTTCATAATTATAATCAGGGGTGGATAAATACCTATTAGTGTCATTATAAATCCAAATCTAATGATGGGCAGCAAACGTTATCTATATTGAGTAGGATTAAGTTAGGTTAAGTTAGATTAAGATAACATTCCTTGAGCTGAATCAAAGTCAAAACCAGGAGTGGCCAAGACACGATTGGGATTTTATTAATCATACATCAAGTATAAAAAGAAGAAAATGGAAAAAAAAGTATTTGTACAATTCCAAGTCAGAAAACAATTCCAAGGGAGTGCTTTGTCTGATCAACTTCAGTTTATTTTTTAATAAATTACAAAACACAATCTTGCATTTCAGGCATGCAACACAATTCAAAAAGGGTGGGACAGGGGGAAATTATGGCTATAAATGAGGTAAAAAAAAAATTAAAAAAAAAAACGAAATTCATAATGTAATTTTAAGCAAATGATATCAACATGGTCTCTGAGGAGCAGACGTGGTCCAGTGGTTAAAAAATGTATGAGAAAATTATTGAAATGCTTAAAAACAATTGTTCAGAGATCAGAAGGGATTTCTATATTTCAGTCCTAACTACTTTTGATTTGACTTGTTATGCATTGTCTTGTTGATTAATGCAAGGACGTCCCTGGAAATAAAGTTGTCTTGAAGAAACAAATGTTACACTAAAATCTAAATGTAGATTTTTCTGCATTAATGCTGCCATTACAAAATGGAAAATAACATTTGTCAATGATACTGACACCGTAGCATGATAGAGCATGGCTTTTGTATTTGATAATAAAACTGTAGTCTAAATGGTCCTTTTGTCTTTGGTCTGAAGCACACATCATAATTTTTTCCAAAAAAAGATCTGAAATACTGATTCGTCTGACTACTATCCATGTTTCCACTGTGTGAGGGTCCATCCCAGATACCCCTGAGTCTAGAAAAGTCGAAAAATGGATGTTGTGTGATCAAAGCCAAACTGGTCTCTAGGCTACTACAATGCTATACATTTCATTATTGGCAGTTGGTCAAATTGTCCTTAACAGGGCTAGCTCAGGATATGGACCTACAGCGCTGCCACTTTTAAAAAATATCTACACAAGGGTTAGCAGGTTTTCTGACCTACACTGCTTTGTATTATTACAGTGCAGAACCATACAAACCCTTGGCAAACACTTGAGCAGTAATCATAGATACATTTTATATTCAGTTCAGGTCAATAGCTTATGACTTTTGTATTACAGCCACCACTTTGGCTTAGTGGTTAAGGCTATGAACTTGTGATTGGAGATTTGAGGGGTCAAATCTGTGCTCTGCCAACCCTTTAAGCAAAGCCATCAATCGCTTAGATTGTACGCTATTCTGAAGGTCACATTTGGGGGGGAAAGCATATTTTGTATATATATGAGGATATGGTTTGGGGTATTGCTTTTTTGAGATTTGAAGTAAGATTTTAGTAACAAATATTAAAAGGTGAGCATAAATGGAAAGCAGGAACAGATGCCCTTTTATTACTACTACCACCTACCAGCTGGAGGATAATTCAGTATATTAAAGGACTTGGGATACAGAAATAGATAGGAAACCTTTTAGGATCCATTCTGACCAGGTTACTAAAGTTTAAATAAAAGAATGTTGTATTCTGATATTACTGATATTATGTTGTATACTGATATTTGTGCCTACTATTAGACTGGAAAAGGCATGCTAGTGGTCGTCTGGACTCATACACGTTCTAGGAAGGGTGCTGGGTGACGAACAATGATCAGTGGAGAAACATTTTTTCTCTTCAAAATGAGTCATGTTGAGGTTGAGTGCCAAGGTATGATGTTTGTTTGTTTCTTTATTTGATTTATTTATCATTCATTTCAGCATCAATGGCAATATTTAAGGACAGACACAAGGTTAAATTGATGCACAAGGTTACTTGGAAGCAATTTTACTCACAAAAATGAGGGGATACTTTAAAATCAAATATCCCATAATGAAATATCTCCAATTTTTTGTAAGCAGTGTATTTAGCATAATCAAACAACCTAATGCATGTCTTTAGACTGAGGAAGGAAACCCGGAGTAACCCGGACACTACATGCAAACACATAGACGGCGTCTAAAGTCAGAATTGAACCAGGGATGCTGGAGACACCCACTGACGTATGATTATAGCTTATTCTGAAAACGATTTATATAGAGAATAATCTGACACTTCAAACCTTCAATTTTTCTTATAAAAACATTCCTGCCTTATCTGAGTGTATCTGAATCCCCTTACCTACCTTCACTAATGTCATTGTACTGTCGTTAAGGGCACACCTGTGTGTTATTTGTCAGTAGATTACTGTAGTCAAATACCCCATAGGTTAGAGCAGAAGTTTAGCAGAAGTTCTAACAGCCGGGTTCAACAGTACTATTAAAAAAGGATGCATTTAATATCCTCTATTAAGAGAAAAGAACATTTTAAGTAGTGATGCAATCAAATTCTCAAGTTCTCTGCGCAATTATCATACAGAGAACGCATCATGTTGTTCCATCTCTGCTTTCAACTCAAGTAGGAAATAAGAACATCTGGTGTGACCCCGGCTGGTTAGCTGTGTGCAACGTTTGGCACATAATGAGAAAGAGACTTATTTAGATATTTCATTTTCAGGCACACATACCCAC
The DNA here is from genome assembly GCA_034780255.1 of Parotocinclus maculicauda. Lineage (NCBI taxonomy): Eukaryota > Metazoa > Chordata > Actinopteri > Siluriformes > Loricariidae > Parotocinclus > Parotocinclus maculicauda. Next base: position 12,465 of record JAUZSU010117886.1, read on the forward strand.
ACCACATCACACAAGTACATCTATTCACTGGCATAAGCTCATTTCTCTACAAGAAAGTGTGACACTGAGATAAACAACATCTGTAGTAACAACCAGGGGTCTTCTCACTGCCAGAAACACACACACCTGCACACACACACACACTTGTGTTTGTTTCACAATCCTTGAGGACCTTCCATAGAAATTGCTGTTTTTTTCCAAATAAAAAGTAGTTAAAGATAGACGGAAACGGTCCTCACACATCCAAAGTGCCAGGTTTTGGTTTTCATAAGTACCGGAAGACAAGGTATACATACACACGCAGACACACTTCCCATGACCAATTCTGCTTTTGTTCAGTTAGCCTGCAGTTTTGTTTCTATTATGCCTTTGTCGACTTTCACTCTTGACTCTAGATAGATTGAATCTCCATTTCAACCTTGACAGTCATCCCAAAATGTGTGGCCTTTGTTGGATGATACAATGGGGTTAAGGAAAATTTAATTAACTCACCCAGAAAACACTACATTCTGCTCCAGTGTGTCTTTTAAACCAGCAAAATGGCAGATAATAGCATTTTGAGATTAAAAATACATAATCTTTAAATATACAGCATTAGATCTGTAGCATTTTATGAACTGGCTCTACAATACAAATTACCAGGTAGATAGTGAACACACGGTTATATCGGTGTATGTTATGTAATAAAAAATAAAATCACAAAATAAAAAAAAATATGTTTTTTTTTAAATTCCTCATTAGAGGCATGGTGGCACAGTTGTCAGCATTATCAACTCAGCTCCAAAGACCCACATCCGAGGCCTGGCTTCTGTTGAGGTTGTGCTTAAGTAATTAATGCAAAGACAGGTCACCAATTCATCACAGGGCACATACACACTCATACACACTCACACACTTGGGACAGTTTAGAGACACCAGTTTACCTAAGACACATGTCTTTTTTAGAATTCTCCATACGACGGAATCCAGGGTCGGGATCGAACTTGGGACCTTGAAGATACTCATTAAAATAAATAATAAAAATATATATATTTTTAAAAACATTTTTTTCTTATTTGACCAGTTACTGTATTTATGGCTATCACATCCACTGCAGTTAACAGACAGATTCTTATTTCCTATTATAGTTTGTTGTAATTGATAGGATCACGGAGTCAAAAGACACAGGACACCCTTTTATTTCAGAAAATAGGGAAAATTATGTATCTGAACACCTCAACAAGTAATAGGTGAGGTGGGCTATCTTTTAGGCTATGTCCGGAACATTTATACCATCTTAAAAGCCGCCATATTGGATCAAAGGCAAGTTTTTCTAATAAGAAGGTGGTCATGTAGCATATCAAAAAGACCAGAATTGTCCCAGAAATCGATGCCATGATCAGATTTGCAATATGCATTGTGGTCAAAAGTCAAAAGTTAGCAACACAGAAAGTTCAAAACTTTTGTTGTTTGTAACAGGTAACTAAAGATGGAATTGATTATTCTGATGTTCGGAATTATCTTTATCCTCCCACAGTACAAAAACATGCGTGTTAGGTTCATTGGTGTCTCTAAAGTGGCCCTTAATGTGTGACTGTGTGCGTGACTGCACCCTACAAAAGGATTGGCGCCCTGTCTGGGGTTATACCTGCCCTTGTGCCCAGAATTACCCGGTGGGCACCAGCTGGCCTGTGTGGATTAAGCGGAAGATAATGGTTGGAAGGACACTTCAAATTCAAAACTTGCACAAACAGACATGGCTGAAAATCTGTTTAAAATTTCATGCTGTCTCTTTTCATAACATCCGCAATACTAAAATGAACTGCTGTCATTAAGAATTAATGAGAATTAATTAGAATTAATGGGTCCTCTTTGTTTAGCCTGTTGAAATTCTAAGGCAGTCTTAGGAGTCGCCTCAAATGCACTCCTCCCAAGTTAAATTATTGCACAGCTTCTGCTTCGGGAATTGCATGAAGGATCAGAGCGTTTGTGGTCCTGTCAGACATGCCCAATGCCCGATATAAATAGGCCATATCAATCACATAAATGTCTTTCTCTCATCGCTGGGGGGAAAGAGCATCTACTCTATTAAAATGCATCTGACGATCAGGCCTCGTGCACACACACACATACAAACATCTAACAGAAGTATGCTGGATATGATTATGCATGTCATAGCTTCAAGCGTGATTGTGTGTTTGTTTTCTTCCATTAATGGTGTTCAGGACAGAGTGAGTTGCGTTCATATTATTGTATAGCATAACTTATGAGGTGCGCTCTTTTAGCCTGTGGTGCTAAACAGCTGCCTTGAAATGAAGTTATACGCTTTTTACAAATTCGTTTTTCATTTGCCACATGCGTTTATTTAGTAGAACTTACAAAGAGGCATAATCCAAAAAGGGTGATGGGTTAAGGATATTGTTTAAAGGCCTGACAGACTCTTCCAGTCTAGAATTCGAACTCACAAGGACAAGCTTAAGCGCTAAGACCAATACTTGGTACTACTGCAATGTAAAAACATGGGTTTTATCTATTTTTGTGTTTTATTATCATTTATAATATTTATGGCCAGGCGTTATTAGCTGCAAATACAGGTATCTACAATAGAGTGAACAAAGTAAACAATATGCACAGTGGCTCGGTGGGTAGGTTTAATTTTAAGACTGCCTTAGAATTTCAACAGGCTAAACAAAGAGGACCCATTAATTCTAATTTTACTAAAAGTTTGTTTTCAAAAATAAAGTGAAACTTACTGGATTATTTTTAATGACGTTTGGAAAATGCAGTTTTATTTTTTGATCTATAGACACAAAGTTTGAACTGTAGAATAACCCAATGTAATTGCATACATGCAATTTGTGATACAAAACTAAACGTTTAACATTTCTAGCATTACTCAACTGATAAGCCACTGGAGAAAAAGTTTATGAAGTCACTTTTTTTGTCAAGATTTGTCAAGCTTTATTGTGTCATACTAGCTTTTACACATTTTTTTTCCATTCAAGTACCACCAGTGACTTAACCTCTTTTCCATTGCAAGGTTATTGAAACCAGTGCTGTGAATCTAGTCTGTTATTTCACACATCTGAAGGAAAGGTGAAATAAAGTTTGAGGTCTCTAAGGGTATTTTTCCCATTAAACCTTTTCCCTGCGGAGGAAACTGTGTTTATGGGGAAAATGCATTTTAGCTCCTTAGACAGATTGAGTTTTCTTATTGCGTGCTAGAATCATATTTCAGCAAAAACACACACATATGCACTTCTCCCATTCTTACTCTCAAAATGGCTCAATCCCATCTCAGCCCCCAGGGTCCAATTCTTTCATCTGCTCTTCTTTTCCCAGCACCCTGTTTAACACTAGAAAACTCCACAGCATAATGAATTCAGAAAATATTCACATCAAATGCTTGGAATGAAATATATTATCTCTGAAAAGCTTCTTAAAATGAAACATTAGACACATTTTAAATTCAGGAATATCAACCATGTGCAAATGATTAATTAAATGCACAGCTACAAGTTGCTGCCAGCACGTTTGTTTTCATTATCTGAAGGTCAGATGGTGTAGAGCGATTTACAATACCATTGCACATCACCCAACGGTGTAACCATAGAATAAATACTTTTATAGTGTTTAGCAGATTATCCAGAACCACTTATGATTGAGCTGAGCAGGTCAAGGTTGATTGTCTCGCTCAAGGGCCCAACAATGATAGCTTGCCAGAGACTGTATTTTAACTTACAACCTGATTAGTAGTAAAGATCCTTAACCACAGAGCCACAATGCTGCTTCATTTCTGCTTTTCAGGTCTAGATGCCAAGTGACGAGGCGTTTCACTAATACAGTTATATCACAGCTTTGAGCAGCATTATAGTGCCATTTTCTTAGCTTTAATAGTGGTGCTATGCATAAGCCATAGTTAACTACATGTAGCTAGCTAAAATAAGAGGATATAACATTCCAGTTTCTGATTTTAAAATCAATGCCTATTAGCTGTGCAGGCACACTTAAGCTTTTTCTGTTCCTATTCCTGTTCCTACTGTTGCTATAACTTTGTTGGACCACTGTTCCTGTCCTCACTGCTACTGTGACAATAACTTTAGATAACTGGACCACCATTCCTGCCGCTAATGTGTTTTTTGTTTTAACCTATCGAACTACTGTTCCATTCTCAAATGCCACATTAACCAACTAAATGACTATTCTAACAATTGGATCACTATCCCTGTCCACAATGCTGCTCTAACTAATTGGACCACTATTCCTGCTCCCACTGCTACTACAACATTCTGGACCATTCCTGGCCAAACTGCCTTTTGAACCAGCCAAATGACTTGTTGCTCTCTTTTGTTTTTTGAGATATGCACTGTAAATATTCTGAAGTGTTGAAAAAGATTTAAAAAAACCACAAATTTTCCAAAGATGGACATGGCATGTTTCACTGGTCCAAACTGCTTTGTGCTTTAGTTCTACGCTACTTATCCTCCTCTTTGAGGGGATAGTACATAAACATGCACAGTGGGGAAAAGAATGTAACAATAAAACTGAAATGATCAATGTGGACAAGATTCTATCGGTTAAACAGTCTGTTTCATTTCGATTAACTGCCCAGAACATTGCCAGAACATTTCTCCTACATCTAATACTAAGATCCGGCTTGCCATCTGCTATCTTCCAGAGCTTTACTTGTTATTGTAACGATAATCAACGTTTTTGTTTATGGTCTGTGCTTTTGGTTTAATGCTTTGACTGAGCAGTGTGCTTTGTCTTTGTGCAAATGTGCTTGCTGTCCACACCAGAGACTTCTGTCTCCTTAAAGTAAAACACTGAGTTTTAAAGAGTCTCAGGAGAATACCGCTATTTGTACTAACAGATCTCTCACATGCACATCCGTACAGCGCATCCAACAAGAAACAACCAGCTCTGTGCAGCAAAGTTATGATTTTTTTTTTCTTTTTTCTGTCTAGTAATCGTTAATTAAGGTGACTAGAGTTGCGTTGCAGTCTGAAGCACGTCTCACCTCGTATCCAAGATACTTCATCATTTCAATATCGATCAGTTCAGAGATGAAGCCAAGACTTATCGAAAAATGTAATACATTCTTGACAAGTATTGCACTGCTGTAAATATCTGCTGTATAAGAGATGGCCTGGGTTAGTGGTGCTGAGCCTCCAGCCGCGCTACAGAGAAAGGTCACCTGTCACTGCAGCTCATTACAGCAGAAACACGGAGCACAGACACATGCGCACGAGCGCACACCCACCCACATATATACCTGTTTTACTATCTTTGTGGGAACTTCACAATAACATAATGATTAACGTAGCTAATTATTGCTACACCTACACCTACCCATAAGCGTAACCTCAGTAGCCTGAAGCAAATCTTTTGACTGTTGTTTTTTTAGTCACCACAGCGTAATATAAACATGTCCCATTCACACACGCACACATACAAGTTTGTCATTGTCGTGACTTTTCATCGACAAAAAAGCTAATTAATGCAACACCTAAATCTAACCTCAAGAACTGTAAGCAAATCTTTTGTCTGTTTTTGTTTTCAAATGGAAAAAAAAAAGCTTCTTTGATTATGTAGATCAGCAAAATGTACCCGTATTGGGAAAATGTCATCTCTGCCTCTGCTTGTGGGGGCATTTAGTCCTCATAATGATATATTAACTTGACCATACACACACACAAAGATACAGACACACATGCGGTGCTGGTAGTTGAGTCATGTCAGAGCAGAAGAAGGTCAAGTTGTCCTCCCCGGAGTGGCTGCGTGTTAATTAATAACAATGCACTACAGAATTAGTGGTGTTTATGTGTAGCTTTTCAGAAGCTATAATTGTTTACGGGTGCTTGTTGTCTTTCGATTCGTGATTTCACTGTTTTGAAGTTCATTTGCACTCATTCGTTTCAAAGCACTGCTAAACTGGCACACAGACATAAATTAATGATCAAAGTGAGATCTGTAAACAACAAAGTATCACCCATTTAAATATAAGCCAAATTCTAATCTTGCAGTCTGTACTGTAAATGTAGACACATGTTCTAAAGAGTATTTATAAATGTGATAAGAGTATTTATTACAAACAGCATGTTATCAAACTGAACCATATGAAGCATCGGTTACACTTTGTCATTCTGAGTTTAGTGACGTGTGCATAGCAAGTGGTTAGGTAATTGCACACCAAACTATCTCTTGACTTCTCTTTTAGATTAGGTTTTCCGGCTCTTGGCCTGACTCCATTAGTTAGGATTGGCAATTTGAAGGTTCCATGCTTCCATGTCCGATGAGCTGTGTGAAATAATGAGACTCTTATTGATAATCTGATGTCATTTTGGATTTTTAGTCTATTATTTACAATGGATATTTAAATATATTTACAAGCACGGTGGCTCGGTGGCTAGCACTGCTGCCTCAAAGCAAGAAGGTCCTGGGTTCAATCTCAGGGTGGAGTGGTCTGGGTCCTTTCTGTGTGGAGTCTGATGAGACCTCATGTATGCGTGGGTTTACTCCAGGTACTCCGTTTTTTT
>JAUZSU010117906.1:0-30958 GCA_034780255.1 Parotocinclus maculicauda
ATCTCCACATCATTGCATTCAGTTTTTATTCACAATTTGTTTAGTGTCCCAACTTTTTTGGAATCCGCTTTGTAAAAGAATGTTCATTAACCTAAAAAAATTTATTCTTACTACTACTTTATTTGTTGTTTTGTTTTTTGTTTTTGTTTGTATTTGTTCATATTGTGAATGTGTTACTTATGCCACATAAGCAGCTGCACCATTTTGAGACTTCCTTCTTATATAAATTTTATGTTGCAAATAAATGCCAATTACATTGAAATAACTTCGATATTCGGGCTTTATGGTGTTATTAGTGATTCTGATTTCGACTCTGACTCAGCCTAGACCTGTGCCTATTTGGAGCTTGCATGTCCCACCCTTGTCCATGTTTTCTTTGGATACCCCAAGACATGCAGTAGGTCCACTTGTTTCTCTTTTAAGTTGTCCTAGTGTGTGTTGGATGAGTAGAGCAGAGCAACCTTGTTCCCGTCATGAATATAGCGACTGATGTGACGATAAATAAATAACTGTTACTGAGGTAGTAAGAGATTCTGCTGCTCTGTGGAACAAGGCATTGAGATTATTTTCATTACAATATTGAGCAAGCAAGAGAAACAGAAGCAGTGTGTCCTATGGGGAAAACATCACCAGGACTTTTCAAATGCCTACAAAGTAACCGTAGACCAACTTTGGGGATATTGGAACTTACAAACATTTTTTCTCACTTTTTATCTGTTGAATAGGGATTTTTGTGGTGACCGAGACATAAAGTAAAAGGTATTGTCTTGCAATAACATTTTCTGTACATTAGGTAAAGTACACAGTATCAGTGCAGCAATATGAGGACATACTTTTAAATCAAACTGACAAACGATTGCCTGTGACTGAGGGAGGGAAACGTGTATTAAAAAAAAAACATAGGTATTAATATGGAGTTTTCTGCTACACCCTTTTTGGGGTTCAGTGGGTAGCACCACTGCCTCACAGCAAGAAGGTCCTGGGTTCAATCCCAGGGTGGAGTGACCTGGTTTCTTTCTGTGTGGAGTCTGCATGTCCACCCTGTGTCTGCGTAGGTTTACTTCGGGTATTACGGTTTCCTCTGTTTCTTGCTGTTACAATACCCCTCACTCCTCATACTTTTTACCAGATGTTGGAACACGAGTCTGATGTTGAGAATTAATAGACATTAAGCTCTGACTTAGTTTATGGCATTCTAATTCATCTTAAACGCATCTGATGGAGTTAAGCTTTGAGGTCTGAGCAAACTAGACAAGTTCTCCATCAATGTTGATCAAACTTTTCTGTATGGACTTTGTTTTAGGATAAACTGATAAATGGACTGTTTGGAGGTACAAGTCATACTGAGAGCCACTAAGGTGTATAATCTTTTCTACTGACTGGCTGCAAATCTTCTGCATAGGTAGATTATTAGGAATCACATTTTTTAAAATGGGAGCAAACATATTTAATTCAATGTCTTAATACTATCACAAATAATTACAATGTATGTCATACATTAGCTCTAATAGTGTGATCATACAGTAATTATAAACGTTTTAGCTTTTCAATGAATCTTGACCAAATGTGAAGAAGTACTTTTACAGAACATTCAAAGACTTGAGACCCACACTAAGTGAGTGAGTTAGAAGAGACAGAGACAAAAAGAAACTGAATCATATTGAGAGGGTGTATTTTACAGTCCTACAGTCTATGCTGACAAATACACACACACAGTCTTGATATGTTTATGGGGACTTTACACTGACATACTGATTACTGCAAGCTTATTAACGCTACACCTATAACTGACTCTAACCTTAATGGTAACCTAAGTAACCAAAAGCAAACAATTTTGCTCTTTCATTTTTAATTATTATTTATTTATTCTTAAAAACAATTAAAGTTTTGGGGACCAACATAATGTTCCCACTAGACATATGGTCCTAACAAAAGTCTAACAATATGTGGTCAGATATATAGACCCCTTGCACACTTTAGAATGAGGTCATCTATTGCTGGGCTTTTTGACAAACACCCTATGACCTGAACGACACATGTAAGGTTTGCCTGACCAGTGTAACACTCCCCTTTACACACTAGCCTGGCATTAATTACATGGGATGGGCTGTTAGCAGTAGAAACACCAGCCTGTTGAATAGATGGCCAATTCAGTTCAATGGTCAGATGTGAAGCTCTGTTTAAAGCCTATTGAGAGTGAAACTGACGGGAAAAATAGACCATTATGTTTGATTGGCGTAAGGTTAGGCAGCCTTGCTGTGAATGGCTGGGTCAAAGGTGAACCCTAGGCCTAAATGCCAAACCCATTTGTGTCGGTCAGAATGCTAACGAGACAAGCTGAACAAGAGAAAACCATTGCTGTTCAGGTCAGGGATGACAGATATCTTTCGTTGAGCAAGAGAGAGAAAAGTCTGTTTATAGAAAAGACATAAAATGCCCTCAGTGGGTATGTACTGCCACTGTATGGCTCTCCTGCACCTTATCTTTTCAGCTATAAACAAACAGATTTTAGTTTTATTTAACAATGCACTAAAATTCCCCTAAAAGTGACGGATATGCAGTTTAACACACAGAGGCTCTGACAGACTTACTACTGTGAAGACACCTGTAGATTTTACACCTGAAAAAATGTACAGACTGCTAAATAAAAGTGGTCTGTTTCATGCTGTGGGTCAAGGTAACACCTGGCTGAGCACGGCGGTCTAAACTTCTCTATTCTAAACCACAAATTCCATCTCCTCTTGGAGGATCCCAGATGTTCCCAAGAAAACTGTGAGATTTTCAGTGAGTTCTGCTTGGTCTGCCCTTGGTCTCAGTCCAGGGGGATGTGTCTGGGACAACTCCAGCAATAGCTGATCGAGGGCATTCTTGTGAAATGCCTTAACTACATTAACTGGCTCATCTCGATCAGCTCTGATGTGAAGTTTGACTAATACCTCATCTTGTCATGCAGAGTAACCCTGTGTACGAATTTCTTCCTCGTGTACCCATAATTTTACTCTTTTGAGCACTGTTCATATTGATGACCAGGTGTGATTGTAGACTGACTGGTAAATAGACAACTTTGTTAGCAGACTAAGTGCTGGAAGGACTAGGAGCTAGATATGCTAGCCCACCACTGCATGGTTTGAGTAGCTTCTGATTGGGCTGGGCATCAAATGCAGACACAATTGGCTGTGTCCGATTAAGGGGAGGCCGGTTTGGCATTATCTACTGGCACGGCAACAGCGACTCCTACCCAGCTCTGCAATGAAATGGCATCCCATCCAAGGCACTCTTACCCCTCCAGCCTGTGCTCTCCAGGGTTAGGTGCCAAAGCTCTGCAACACAGACTGTTAGAACATAAACTAAATGTAACTCCATTACCTATGTAAGCAATCATATAAAAGTTTGGAACCATTTTAAAAATGACTAAATAGTCCATGTTATTGGGCATTTCTGTGTACTCCTTTCTAAAATGCTATGTACCCATACTATAATTTGTACACATACACTGCTCACAAAAAGGGGATATGGGGACATTTCCTTATGTGAGATTTTATTTTGAACTATCCCCTTTTTGGGGAGTGTTGTGAGCAATATTTTTAACTACACAATTTGTTAGATTGTGCAAGCAATTCAGTTATTTCAGTTTGAGAGAATGTTATATCAGAGGCCAGTGGGTAAGTTGCGCTGTTTAGGGGTCAAAGGGTGTAATTTTTTGCACCCCGGGCATTAATGGCAGCTTCAACATTCTTACAAATACTAATTTTTATTTGTATTAATTTGTGACTTGTAATTTTGTCCTTTATAATGATTTGTTCTGTAACTACTTGAATGGCAAAAAAACAAACAGAATAATTCCATATAAGATTTCTGCATATTAATTGTCTGTAAAACAGAGATCCACAAACAAGACTTATCATGCCATTGAAACGTGTTTTAGCCAGCACTGTGCCACTGTTGCACAGTGTCTACGTGTGTGTGTGTGTGTGCGCGCTTGTGTGCGTGCATGTGTGTGTGTTTTGCATGTGTGTGTCTGTGTCTGTGTGTGTGTGTTGTGCCTGCGTGTGTGTGTGTTGTGCCTGCGTGTGTGTGTGTTGTGCCTGCGTGTGTGTGTGTTGTGCGTGCGTGTGTGTGCGTGTGTGCGTGTGTGCGTGCGTGTGTGTGTGTGTGTGTGTGTGTTTGCGGCCTGGCATATATTGTCCCTGCTTCCAGACAAACACAAGGCCAGGTTCCAAAAGAGCAGGAGGGGACAGGGTGGAGTTCACAGCAGAGTGTTTCCTCCTTCTGTAAATGCAAATGCTCTGTAAACACTGAGTGTGCATCATATAAATGTACCATGTCAATAACTACTCGCTGTAAGCAGTAAACGTATGACGTGAATGCACTGTAAATAGGTGTAGAGCGGCTGTTAAAATGAGATGTAAATGGTCCGTAAATGCCTGTGCACTGGCTATCTGTAAATATATGATCTGCGTTGCACTGTAAATAGCTGTCTAGCTGAGTGAATATAAATGCAGAATGCAATGTAATCAAAAGTGCAAGAATGACTGTAAGCTCTGTTTGAACATGCCAAACTGAGTACAGAATTTTGACTGAAATTTCAACTTATTTAGTTGAATATAAAAGCTCCAAATTGCAGTGTGCAGACAAGGTTCACTATAATGATCTACGTGTACCAATTTAAAATTTGAAGGTGCTCTCATGAAAAGCATAGTCAAAACTCACTTTCAAATTTACAAATTTATTTAGAAGCAGCTTATATTATATATTATAAAACTGAAAGTTAAAAATTCTAAAATCTGATTTTAGCACCATGCTCAAAACCGTAAAATACATTAAATGCGCACAACTTTGATCATCTCACAAAAAAAAAACTAATTCTCTGGTAATGCACCAGGTTTTAAAGCATTGCACTAATCAGTTAGTTTGCAGCACAGTACAAGCATTCCAGGACAGCATTACCAAGAAAAAAGTGTAAAGACCTTTTAGTAAATAATTTGGTTTTTTTTAGAAAGTGAGGAAGAGATGTGGGCTGTTTGATCTGTTCCACTGGGGTGTGCAGAAAACAAAATGTAAAACATATTTGTCGACTTACAAAGAGTGATCAAACAAAGATATAGCAGATTCCTTGTAAATGTCATGACACACACTGAAGAGTACAAAAAGCAAATCCTAGTTTTAGCAGCTTTATTACTTTTGTGTGGGACTTAACAAGTACGGACTGAGTTGCACTGTGGACAAATTATTTATCATGACTGTTTGATTCATTCATTCAGGGTCACAGCAGGGAACTGGGGCCTAGCTTTCACCACAACACGCAATGAGGAACTATCCTGTACAAAGTGTCAGTCCATTGCAGGGCACACACATACACTTACTCACACTGAAACACTTTAGAGAAACCAAAACTAAGTACTCAGAGGAAGCCAATGCTTACATGGGATTAACATGCAAACTACACACAGACCCACTTCAAGCCAGGAAACAAACTGTTGATCGCTGGAACTGTGAGGTGACTGGACTAACCACCGTGCCACTGTGCTCCACATTTCAATTCTTATTAATGATAATTTTATTTGTAAAACTTTGGTTAATCAGTTTTTGTCACCTTATTATAAAAGCAATCAGGGCTGTGTATTACAGTGATTGTAACACAATCACAATTGTAGGCACAAGCTTGCATTATGTTCCGAATAATAATACTCTTACCTGTGATAAAATCACTGTAACACACTACCTCCAGTGCCTTCTTGCTTTACTAATTAAAACAAAACAGATGTGTTTATTTGTTAATTCAAAAGATCAATTTTTGCATAATTGTTATTAGTAAATAATCTTGCACAAATAATCTTGCACATTTGATGTTATCAAGTTTAAACACATTTTAGATATACAACCTCCTAATAAACCTAATAAAGTGCAGTATGAATTTAAACAGTAGGAATTTAAAAATAATGGAAAACTGAAGAATAATAAGAAAATAAGCCATGCCCAGAAACTTTTGCGCTAAATAGAAAGTGCTAAAAAGGAAAACCTAGCAAAATACTAGCTACTGTATATGTTCCAGTCTGGAAGCACCAGATGTATTAGCCTCATCCTTTCTAACACGGAACTTAACTATTGTAATATTTACTAAATTACATAGCCTAGTTACTGGTTTCCAGATATATACAACAAACTAGCTGTATACGCTTGAGTGTGTGTTTTTTTTTAAACCCAAGTTTGGTGTAGTACAAGTGCAATAGTTCTTCCACCATCTGTACTCCAATGTTTGTCACATCTGTACTGGAACTCTGCTTTAGTACAGTATAATTTAACACAGTGTTCCCTCGTTTATCGCGGGGGGTACGTTCCAGGACCACCCGCTATAAACGAAAACTAATATTTTTAATATATTTTTTATGAATGTTGTAATTTTTTTAATGTAAAAGTTCAGCAAAAACCCGGGAAATCCACAATATATTGTCCATTAATATTTTTTGAAAATCCGCCATGCACCGGGTCCGCGAAAGGTGAACCGCAAAGTGGCAAGGCAACACTGTATTCTGTATATGCAATGTAAGCAGTATACATATTCTATACCAGAAATGACTGTCTAAATACAACCCCAAATCCAAAAGAGTTTTAGTGCGTGAAGGCCAAGGGCAGAAGCCTAACCTGAAGTCCTGTGATCTTCAATCCCTCAGATAGCACTCTGAGGAACTGTTCTCAATCAAGAACTGTTATTCAAAAACAGCTAATAGAACTACATGTTCAAGGGATTACTTTGGCAAACCTTTGTCAAGCAATACAATACGTTACATTCACAAATGCCACTTAACTTTACTGTGCAGAAAAGAAGTATCATGTTAACAAGGTCCAGAAATGGCATCAAATTCTCTGGGCTCAGGATAGACCATCACACAGTGGAAACATGGATTGTGGAATAGACAATATGTGGAGAATTTTTAAAAATGAAAAATGCAACAACGGTAATTCCGCATTCATGGACCCTTAAGACGTGTTTGCAGGAAGAATGGGACAAAATAACACATAAAACACTATATCACTTGGTATCCTCTGTGCCAAAACAATTTTTAAGTTTGTTGAAAAGTAATGGTAACATTCCAAAGTGTTAAATGCTTTATCATCAAACTTTTTTGGAATGTGTTGAAGCCTGAATTACAAGAATTGATGTTTCTTAACAAATGAAATAAAGCTGACAAGACAAAACATGAAATATCTCAGGTTCATACTGTCTGGGATTAATTAAAAGTCAATGTAAATGTGTTTTCTTCCATACTTCAATATCTGTCATGATTTGCAATGTTAATATGAGAGTGATATGTATGATAACAGAAATCAAGGCTGTCGACACTTTGCTGTTAAACACATCCACCCCCAACCCCTTGTTGATGTGAGTAGCCTTACAGGCAGACACAGTGGCATGACTTCAAAGCTATGGCTCCCTCCCTCCCCTGCGGACAGAAACATGGTGTAATTAGTATACTGTTAATGGGCCATGCTATTAGTGCCTTTAAGATAGTGAGGTTTTACACATTAGCCCAGTCTAATCACAACCAGACCTGGCGAGGGCCTCATTTTAACCATGTGCTGGGAACAAACCGGTGAACAGAGAAACCAGCGGGAGAGAGAGCGAGAGGGCGAGAGAGAACCACTAAGTATATGTAATTTCACTATACAGTAACTGTTCAGGGGCAAACTCAGCTCTGCTTGTAGCAGATTAAAAGTGTTCTGAATTCTGAATCTTAATTGAGATGAGTACACTTTGCTAGTACTGAGTATGACCCATTTTGTCTTTAGAAATGCATTAGGTCTTTGTGGCAACAAGGTGCTGGAAACATTCCTCAGAGATTTTGATCCGTATTGAAATGACAGTATCACACATCATCACATGCTGCAGATTTGTCAGATGCACATGCATGACACAAGTTTCCCATTCCACCATTCCCATGGCCAGCAACAATACTTAGGGAGGTTATGGTCTTTAAATGATGCTCAGTTGGTATTAGGGTGCCAAAAGCGTGCCAAGAAAATGTCCTACACAACATTAAACTATCACCAGCAGCAGCCTGAACTGTTGAAGGCAGGATGGGTCCGTGCTTTCATGTTGTTTACTCCAAATTGTGACCCTAAAATCTGAACGTCACAGCAAAAATCAAGACTCAGCAGTACAGGCAACTTTTTTCAGTCATCTGTTTTCATCCAGTTATGGACATCTCCGGCATCAACAAGACATTTTTCCCCAGAGAACTGCTGCTTACTGGATATTTTCTTTTTTTGGACAATTCTCTGTAAACCCTAGAGATGGCTGTTTGTGAAAATCCCAGAAGATCAGCAGTACAGCTGTGGCATGACACCAACAGTATAATTCTGTCTTCCTCAGTTGACTAAAAATAATCCTTTTTTTTTTTAACTTAACCCCTGCCCTCAGCCTTCCATAATAAGTGAGTTTAATGTTAGCAGGCAATAAAATATACAATACAATGCTTTTAAAATGATGGTGTGTAAATTTTATACATTATTTGTTTCCAGTGGACATTTTTGAATATTTATACAGGCACGTGTACAACATTTTAGATTAGTGTTGTTGCTCATGAAGGTCTTAGTGGGATTATGAGTTCTCTCCCTATCAGGAAATTTCCTCCTACATCATCTTATAGCCAGTTTTAGCTTTGTTTGTGTGGTATTCAATATTTTTCAGTCACTAGAGTTTGCTGCAGCAAACATTAGTTCAAGAGCGAATTAAATTAGCCAAAATATACCCTTCTCCAGGCAGTTATTGAGTTTTACAAGGGATAGATCACACATATAACAGACACAGTGGTACACAATCACAGTCAATACTTGTGACTCAGTGACAGATGCATTAGAGTCAGGAGTCCTGGCAGTAAATACATCTTTCTCCCTCTCTCTCTCTCCCTCCCATCGGTCTAAAGCCTGTCGCTCCCCTGCCTGGTCCAGGTCTGGTCCAATCTGGAGATGGTTACTGCCATCCAACTGTTTCTTAACGCTGATCCAGCATCAGGGTCCTAACCAAAATGGAACATCTACAAAATATAAAGTGTGATTTCTAGCATCTGTAATTATGCTAGATAATCGGTTAGATGATAACAAAAAAAGCAATGCTGTCAGAATCAGGAATTTGTTTAAGGTGTATATTTAAGTGAAAATGTCTGAGGAAGCTGGAGAACTAAATGAAAGCGGCACTCTTTCTCTGATCCCAATGCATTTGTTCAGCCAAGACATCTTGTTTCATTAGCTTTGCACCTGAGCTTTGTGGATTATTTGGTATTGAAAGCTTTAATCAGTCTTACCAGTCTTAATGGCTGTGTGAGTATGTACTGTATGTACCTACATTTTAGGGGAAGGTAGAAACTGTATTTACTAAACTTGTAGTTTAATTTGTATGTGAAGAGTGGCATTACTAATAAATATGTGTATTTGTGTTACTCACCTCTGTTATACCCTGTCTGGATAATGTTATGCCTGTTAATTATAAAAATGATCCAAATATTTTGCAATTGACAACTTTGCTATAAGCATTAGGATTTTCAAGTGACATTTATACAATCTTAGATTTTGTTCAATCAAGCTTTCAGTGCACTTCATTTGCTTTAGGCAAAAGGACCATCTGCTGACACACACATGCCATTCCCAAATAGCTAACTCACAATAGAAGTCTGTGTTTTTGATTATATACTGTATTAGAAGCATTTGTCTACAGTGTGAAGGTAAATAGGCAAACTCTAAACAACCAACATGTTTGGCCGATGAATTACACTAGTAAAATGTTGAATTGTTTTTTTTGGGAGACTTAACTTATAGTTTAAGTAATACATTGGTTGGTTTGTTTATATGCAGTTTGTTGCCTTTTATTGAGATGTGCTCTATCTTCAGGGTTTGTCGTCATTTGTTTGTGTGAGTAAGCGGAAGCAGTCTGTAAGGGGGCAGCGCTGCACCTCCCTGTGTCCTGCTGAGAGCGCGTGTGTGTGTGTGTGTGTGTGTGTGTGTGCACTATTTGCTGTGTACTGTTGGGCCTTATGGCAGCAGAGTGGCACTGAGAAATGTAATTAAACCAACCCACCCCCTCCTCATATCTCTCTTCCCCACTCTCTCACTTTCCTTTCACTATCCCAAAGCCTGGAAATCCCTGTTAACCATTTCTCCATCATTTCATTGTTTTATTGGATTCTTCTTTTTTACCTCTCAGTCTTTCCCTGCGGTTACACCTGACACTCTGACACTTTTATTGTTTATGCTTTCGGACACACTTTTAATATCGCTTTATCTTCCATCGGTACTCCATCTTACTCTAACCTTTTCTCTTTTCCTTTAAATAATGCAGTGGCAGTAGCCCAATTGGACGGATTGTCATGGCTTGTGTTTTGGCGCGAGCGTGTATAGCAGCACCTTCTCAGAGAATGAGAGAAAGAGAAAGAGGTGGAGGGAGGGAGGGAGGGAGGGAGGGAGGGAAGGATGGGGGAGCCAAGGAGGAGGCCATGATGACACTGCATGGTGAAGTCATCCCCATGACATCATCCTCTGGGCTGAAGCCAGGGGAGCCAGAAGTCTTTCAGCCTCTCTCTCTTATTCGTTCAGTGTATGTGGGTACACACACACACACACAACCTCTTTGTCCAAAATGCTGGAGTAAAGATTCTGATGCCTTTTTTTGTTTCCACTATTTTCTCCTCCCTCTCCTGCTACTCTTTTTCTCATAATGAACTGAGGCTTGGGCTTCTAGATGAGTTTTGGCTGCAGCACGATCAATACAAGCACAGTGAGTCCTGTCCCTGTGCCTCCTGCCCCAGCTGCACACTTGTGTGCGCGCACATACACAAATACACACACACAGACACACAAAGGCAGTTCATGGTGTTCTAGGTGTTCTAGTAAGCAACACGTGGTTTTGCATTCACAAATCTGAAAACTGCTGCTGATCTGTCTCTAGTACTTTCCTTTATTCATTTATATTGGTAGCCAGGGGTTGCCAGTGCCACCACACTGAGAAAAGTGGGCACATTGCCCCCTACCCAGATGTAATGAGCAATGTGTTTATGGTCAGACTATTGCAGAGACCAGAAATAATTTATTTAAAATTGATCTTACATCTTATTCTTAGTAAAATAGGTATGCACCTTTTGACATGCATCAAATCAAACACAATACATATATGTATATGTGTGTGTGTTTGTGTGTGTGTGTGTGTGTAGTGTAGTGTAGTGTAGTGTATCTAGTGTTGAGATGTATTTGTAAATTTTGTGGATATAACCTTGTCTGTGGCGCTGAGATGGTCACTGATGATGATTGTAATGTTAAAGAAACCAAATAATCAAGCAAATTGCAGTCTTTTGTTAATTGCTTATTTATGTAGGGGCCATTTACATTGCAATCTAGTGCAGTGTGTATTGCTTCTTCTGCAAGCTTGTCAATCAACACTGCAGAGTCACAAGCAGAGGCAGGAGTTAAAGACCAGAAATCTGTTAATCACTCGAAAGCTTACTACCTTACTGTTCAAGCTCCTTAGCTCAATGGTTGGATTCGAAACACTTCTAACTCAGTTTAGAGAAGTTTTTGTGCAAGTTTCTCGTGTTTGTGTGGATGATATTCTGCTGTTTATTTGTACAAAATAAGTGTTTATTCATGTCCTATTGTAAGTAGTACTCCTCTGTTTGTCCTCCCACTACATGTATATTTTATCTAACATATAACTATAAAAACTGATTTACATTCACTCGTTGAGTCTCTGTTGCACCTTGCTGATCTTTCGTGTTATTCATAATACTGTGTAACAATGCATTTTTGTCTTCAAACAAAAGTATCAGTCATAATTTGGTAGATTGACTGGAGTCCTTAGGGTCATCTTGCTCCTCGACCCTTGATAATCTTGCAGCATGACCCACATTCTCTTGAAATTCTCCTGACATCAGGATTTGCTGGTATGATTCAGGATTAATTGTTCCGTCAATGTTGGCAGGCCATCCTCCACATCCTCTCTACAACCTCCACATTGCACAGATGGGATAATGTTCTTATTCTGGGATGCACTGTTTTTCTTTCTCCACATATACCACCTCTCACTTAAACCAAATAAGTTACATTTTCCACAAAACACCTTTTTAAAATAATGCTTTCTGGCTTGCCCACAGGATCTTTGTTTGTTATTTCCTTCATTTGTACACAGTCTGTCTGACTGTGGATTGTTGGAGTCAGAACTATTTCTCCATTGTTTATTCCACAATATACTTCTATAAAAATCTGTTGTGAAGATCACACTTTGATAGATCACTCCTTTGGTATACCTGGCGGAAACCTGCACAGTCAAGAGGAGAACATGCACACTTTACACAGGTGGTGTCCAAGCAGGGAGTCAAACTGTAACTGTCTGAAGCTGTCTGGCAACAGCATTAACCGCAGTGACACCGTAACTATTCCACTGTAACTATGTATTTAACTAGGTGAGTCAACTGATCCTTATTTACAATGAGAACCTTGTAAGCAGCAGATGCTACTTAAGAAAACACATTGCTCCTTGTGAAAAGTTATAATTGTATAATGGATTAAATAATATCTACAGTCCCGCATGCTTTTAAAGAACCTTTAAATGAGTGGCAGTAGTTGTGGTATATGAAGGCACTACAGTATGCACATTTTAGTCACATGGCTATTACACAAAGACACCACTACAGAGAAGTCTGAGTACCATGAACTCCACCTCCTCCTCTTCCTCCCTCTGTCCCATAAACCCACATTTTTCTGGGTGTGAAGAGTAGGTTTGTGTTCTTGGCTTTCCAGAGACAGAGCTAGAGTCACACGACACTAATGTCTGCTTTCACTAAACTCTCCCTGTACTAACCCCCTTCCTATGTACCCTGTGCTCTTGCTGTTATAGTCTACTGTATTTCAGACAATGCCTGTTATTCTCACTCATGCTAAATGAGCAGACACATGTACACAGAGACGGTTTGTTCTCTGTTGCAGTGTTGCAGTCAACAATGGTTGTAAAAAGTCAGGCGACTTCATGTTTTCAAGGATTACTCCCATGTCTGTGTTATTTATGGTTGCAACAATGCAGCTGAGCTGTCTGTTTGTTAGCTTTTGTTAATTTTATTCCACTGCAACCTGGGCCAGTCAGTTATATAGCTTTTATCCTGCAGGACTAGCTTGTCAAGTGCCACTCCCCTGGAGACGCTCTATGGAAATAGTCTCTATAGCAATAGGGCCTTCCTCAAACCAGAGTGGATGATGGAATCTTAGTTTGACAACAAGATTTCTGGAAATGTATCATAACACCAATCTCCATAATAGACAGACAGTCAGGCATGGCATATTCATTTTTTTCTACAGAAAACTGGTCTGATTACCACATGGGTTTACTCCAAGTTTCCAAGCATCTCCCAAAACATAGGTGGAATGCTACTTTAAATACTCTAAACTCTCCTTGTAAAATAATGCATGTGGTAAGTTTATGTGTCCTTATGTGACACCCAGCAGTCGACTATGGTCAGGATAAAAACATTTCCTAAAGAATAATGCAAAACCATGTATTAAACGTGTAAAGTTGTCATGTATGATACACGGTAAATTTAGCATGCTCAACACTACAGTAAAATAAAATAATGAAATGCAGCATTATTTTAAGAGTTGATATTTTAAGAGTGATGATGATGTCTAAGATATAAGAAACAAAAATATTTTTGTTGATGATTGGATCACAGCATTCTTTATCTCAAGCTTTGGGATCGTCCCTGTTTACTCAAGACACTTTAAATTAGCCCCAGTATCCTAAGCTGCTCTGTACAATCCTGTATAGGTCAGAAGGAAAACATTTAAGGATAGAATATCCATACAACTAAAGCAATATCTAAAATTTAACCAGTGTTGGTCTTCACAAACAAAACATTTGTATGTTAGTTTAGGTGTGTGGTCCAGGTTTTACATATTTACCAACAGTAATGCACAATTGGAAGGGTCTCATACATAAAGTATTGCAAAAGATTGTGTATTTTTGTGTGTTTGTAGTATTTATTTATTTGAATCCTTTCGGTACATGCACAGAGGACAGCATCTCCTCCCAGCTCCAGAGATCACAAGTTCAGGAAAAAAAAACAACTCACATTCTGCGTAGTTGACACACAAATAGTAGCACATTTACACATTCTAACAGTGTATAGCCAAACCTGTCTCTTTGGAAGTGGAAATATGTGGTCGTGTTTGTGAATGAGTCATTTATGATCGTGACTCAATGATGTCATGCTATGTAAATCACAATAAACCTGCACAAACACATTCATCTGAAAATCTACTTGGCTCCAAAAACCTATTAGTAATTATTTAGGAAACTAACTACTAACTTTGTCAATTTTTTCAAACCAAACACAGTTCCTAAAATAATTTGACTAGTAATATAAGTATAGCAAAATAATAATATAGAAAGAACAGAAATAACAGACAGAAGTGAAGCTCACATTACATTTTTAAAAAGTGGCCTTTCAATAACATTTAAACAGATTCAGAAAGTAAATATCACTACCGGATCCTACAGTGGTGCTCGAAAGTTTGTGAACCCTTTTATGTATTTCTGCATAAATATGACCTAAACCATCCTCAGATTTTCACACAAGTCCTAAAAGTAAATAAAGAGAACCCAGTAAAACAAATGAGACAAAAAGATTATACTTGGTCATTTATATATAATCCAATAATACATACTTGTTAGTGGCAAACGTATGTGAACTTCTAGGATTAGCAGTTAATTTGAAGGTGAAATTACATTCAGATGTTTTCTTTTCTTATTTAAAGAAAAGAGATCTATCAAAGTTTACTCTTCACAGCACATATTTGTGGAAGTGTATTATGGCATGGGCAAGGGACATTTCTGAGGACCAGAGTTGTCAGACAGATTGTGGGCAAATGCTTGTCCAGGTAAAATGTTATAGCATCAGTGACATCTTTCCAGCACCATGTCTGATATGTTGCTACCTTTTTGGGTGATTTAAAAAACATGTTTAATTCCCATTGACAGAGGGTGTCTGAGTGTGTCCTAGGAAGGACTGTCACCTTTCTAGGGCTGTTAGCCTCCTTGTAACCCTCTACTGCCAATTGGTCTCAGCCGTCTGCGACTCTGAATTGTATTGTTGTTTGTGCTCTGGCCATTGTGTAAAATGTATTTCCAAAGCATTTCCATCTAAATAATGATGAAATATTTAGTCAACATTTCATCAGTGTGTTGCCAAACAAATGAGAGCAGTACATGGCCTAATGACGTGCCCACTTTGGGCTACCATTTGTTTGGTTGTGTGTCTGTCAGACAAAATGCAAGCTGTAATTGTGAATAATGTAATGTCTGGTTGTTAAAATGCATTGGAATTGCATGTAAGCACATTTAGTGTAAGTAATAAAATATGTGCATTATTGTGGTTCTTCTGTTAAGGAAAATTGTGGAGAATATTGTCTCATTCATGATTTATAATCTTTATGTCTGTCCTCATGTTATAATTAAGTCAGCCAGCAAAACTGAGGCATTATAGGATGGCAGCAGGATGATTATTAGTCGTATGATCCTACATCGACACAGCACAAAGGAGAAGCAGTTTTGGATAAGGTTCAAGGTTTTGCACTCCCTTTCACTCTCTCTCTCCTCCCCCCTTTACACACACATATGCCTTCATCACATTATCCACACAACTTATCTTGCTTTCTCTATCTCAGCTTCTCTTTATTTGTTTATTACTTTTTGCCGCTCACTCTCTCTTTCCCCGCCCACATCCTCTGCTGGTTAGGATCCAGTGGACTCATGGATCCATGTTGAATTCATCTTCTACAGCTTATTCTCAAAATGCATGCATACATGAAAGTGAATATTTTACCTGCAATAATACCATTCTTTATTGGTCAGTTACTATTTGCATTTAGCCCCAGGACTATATAAAATAAGGGTCTGTTGGTTATAGCCACATTAAAGATGGTATTAGCAACTCTTGTCATATTTTGTGCTTCAGAAACTGTTTTTAAAATACACATAAAGCAAGCCCCTCCTCAAACTCAGACAACACAATACAAATTTTCAACCAATCATGACAAAGAATCCTTTTTCCTTTCCTGTCCACTCTAAAAACTCAATGTATTCTCGCTTTCTACCATCGACAGCATATGTGGTGCAATATTACTTTATTTTATTTAAAACAATTAAAAGCATTTTTAGAATTTGTGGTTGGAATTAGTTCAAATTAACAGTTTGAAAGTGAATGCATGCAGATCAGACCAGATCACATTAAAGCAGGTGTAAGAGAGTAGGTTTTTCTGCTGTTATTTTCTGCTGTTTACAAGTTGGGACTGTAACATAGATTTCACTACGACTTTTCACTAAAATAAAATCTTTCTAACATCTAGAATGTAAGACTTTCAATTCCATAACAAGTTTATTTAGTTCAATAGCACAGTAACCAAACAAAGTACAGAAAAGTTTTACCCCAGACATAAAATATATCTGTAAAATATAGCTGTAATCTGCTCTCTCTTTACCCTAGCTTTCTCTCTCTTCTTCGGAGTTCAGGAAGTGTGTGTGTGTCTGTGTGTGTGTCTGTGTGTGCGTGTTGGATTGAGAATAGCTGAGGCTGCAGTTAGGAACCGTGGTGTAGTGTTGCAGCCCCCTCTCTCTCCAAAGGGGACGGTTGGGCCGAGCTTTCCCCCTGCCTCCACACGGCTGTGCTGTGGGCTGCTGTTAGCATCCTCCACAACTCAACTCCCCCTCTTCCTGATCTAGGATCAAGTCCACAAAAAAATTCATCACTGTGTAATGATGGAAAAGGGGAGCCATGCTAACCTCAGATCAGAGGAAACGTTTTTGAGAGTTAAATGTAAAGAAACATAAGATAAGGAAAAACAGTATATATTGTCCTTTGATACATTTAAAATACAAATATCCTATGTTTGGCACTGTTTGTGTCCAAATTAAGCTTTCTGGACAAACAATATGCACGTCTTCTTTTGTAATACTTGATTACGACTCTTGCTTTTGCAACAAAACTTGTACTTTCAGAAAAGGAATAAATGCTCTATAATTTCATTAGGATGTTTATTATTTTATTGTTTTTAGCATATTATTTCCTGTCAAAATACTAACATATGTTTGCATTTTGGTTTTGTGAGCACCAAAATAAACATCAAACTGGGATCCAACACTGGTGACCAGTACACTGACTATACCAGCAGGATATTACCTGTCCTTGTATTTATTAATTTATTTATTTTGACATAATTTTGATAGGAACACCCTCCTTGTTTTTTAGTCAAAATTTTGCAACTTTCTTTGACAGGATTTCTGTTGCTACACCAAATATTGCTATCCACCAATTTTGTTTTATATAAGAGCACTATTGCCCGGATCATCAGTTCATCAGAGAGATAGTGTTACATATAAAATTGGAGGGAAAAAACACACTGGAGCAGTTAAAGTTTGTTGTGACATGTTGTATGGCCAAGATATGTCCTACCTATTTACTAGACATCTGAAATGACTGTTTTTTGTCTAGGGAGGCGTGTTGTGTTTAATGATTTAGTCAGTTATTGAATGATATATTGAAGCTTATAGATTTGCCTTATATGCTAGCTTTATACAACAAACTTTCCTTGACCTGCTGTGTGGGTGTGAGGGGTGGCTAAAATTGCATGTTTTTGTGAAATGATTAATTAATTTTTTTAATCTTTTAATGGAATTTTGTCATTTGCATTCCTATAAGATTGTTTAGTCTTATGGATATTTCATGAACACATACTCTGTCCTCCCCTGCTTTTAGCGCATTGATAACGTGATGGATTTGTCCTGTGAATAGAGTACTTTGAGTCATATTGGGTTCAAGGACCACTTTTCATTTTCAGATGCCTTTCACATGCCATATCATAACCAAATGCATATTATGCATTTTTCAATTTGACATCGGAGCTCCATCCAAACCACCCCAATTTTAACCCTGCTTAATCCGGTCCAGAACATATTCATCGGCTGCAGGCAGAAGTACAACCTGCCCAGGACCAGTCCAGCATAGGACTAGGTGGGTTCTTTTTGCAACATGGTGTGAAAATTAACTTCCCAAGGCTTCCCTCGCCCACCAATCATGTGTGTCCGAAACATGATAAAAGGCACAACAGGTCACTGAGGTGGTGGTCTTGCCACTGCATCAAAACACCCTAATATACAAGATTTTCTTATTTTATATTAATAGTTTTGCTAAGCTGATTCTGTGGTTTAATATTTGTATTTGTAGCAGGATGCAATTTGCGTGTTTTGCCCTAAACACAGACATATACTGGTCTCATTTTACAACTACATTAGAACAGAATATTACAGACCGTTTGTGTTCACTGAGTCAGTTTGATCCCTATAGTTTAGGGTTTTTTTAATCAACTGCAAGAAGAGGTTTAGTGCAAGACAGTTATTAAATACCCATATAGAAGGACTATTTTCACTCAGTAAATTGCTGATTTGTGACTGCAATCTAATACTTATGATGTGTGGGCTATTGCCATTAAAAATGATTCATTCAGAGTCTCACTAAAGATATGTTTAGTCATAGCAGTATATGGTGCATGTCCTCTTTCGAAGACATTGCTGAATTAGTTATTTGGTGCTTGTGGTTATAGGGTTGTAGATGATTCATTGTGGATATCATAATGACAGCTAAAGAACTGAGCTTATGGGAGAATTACCCCAGTCATCTGCTACGTTTTTTGTTTCTATCTGTATATTTCTTGTGTTTTTTTCCTTCTCCCCACAATTTCAAATCAAGTACAAGCTAAGCCAAAGCAAGAGGCATGTTCAGGGTAGCACAGGCTCATCTTAACATCTGACTTTCCATTGTAGGGTTAAAACCAAATGTAAAATGTATTTTTTGCAGCGGTCTATCTTGTGGTTGAAATGTACATGCCATTTCAGTGTATAATAGGAATACTTGATATTGCACAACCTAACTAACTTGCTTGATCTTTATCAGTGAAGGTACCAAATCCGTTCCATTAGTGTTCAGTGCAACTAGTGATTGTTTATTGACTATGACTTAATCCATTAACTACCTATGTAAGCAGAGCTTAGTTAAAATTAACTAGTAAAATATACATTGGCAGTCAGTTACTTGATTTATGTAAATGGTTCAGAATCTGCCATTAATCAAATGTCCCTGTTTATATCCAAACTATGAAATGGACCACTTGTTTCTGTTTTTGTTCTATTAAAATACTGATTTAATAAATTGACTTCTTATACTTTTTGTTGCTACTGTTAGGTGTACACAGCAAACCATCTTAACAAGTTCTTAAATTCCAAATTCTTCCTTTTCCTGATATACCCTGCATCCCTCCTTTGTACAGGACCAAAGCATCCAATCTTATCTCACTCACTTTTTCTTCAAACCACCCTAATTGCACTGCCCATTTAATTTTTTACATCATTGACTCTCCCAATGAAAATCACAAAATATTCATCTCTGCCACTTCCTACTTTACTTACTGCCTTTTTGTCAGTACCTCCACCTCGCCATGCAGCATAGCTGGTCCCACTACTGTCTTGTAAACTTTTTGTAAAGTAGTTTTTCAGCCCCTTAAAGTACAAACAATCATTTCAACCATATCAACACACTCTCCTTGCATTTCCATGTACAACCCCAATTCCAATTAAGTTTATATGTTGTGTAAAACATAAATAAAAACATAATAAAAGGATTTGCAAATCCTTTTCAACCTATATTCAATTTAATACACTACAAAGACAAGATATTTAATATTTATGGAACGGATAAACTTTTATTGGGGTTTTTTTTTTTTGCAATTATTTACTCATTTTGAATGATGTTCCAAAAAAGTTGTGCACTTTCCTTACTTCTCATACATCAGCCTGTGCTCCTCCTTCATTGTAAAAATACATACTCACCACAGCCATTTCCATCTATTTAGAAAGTCCTTCACCATCTGCCCTTTGAAAGAGATTCCTCTCCGTGACATCGTACCTACTCATCATCTCTTCATCACCTCTGTTTTCTTTACCAATGTGCCCACTGAAGTACCCATCTGCTACAGTCTCCACTGTTTCATCTCACTTACTCTAGATTTCTTTTTCCTCCACCTCATGCTCCACTTCCAGTGCATATACTCAAAAAACAATAATCATTATAATCCAGTCAATGTCCTTCTTTTTTCTAATCATCCTGTCAGACACTCACCTGCAATGCACTCTTAATATACTTGTCCTTCAGGACTACCATGACACAATTTCTCCTCTCAACCATACCTTTGGTAGAACAGTTCAAAACCACCTGATGCTCCTGGTTTTACTCCACATCCACTCGATCTCTTTTACACACAGTATGTCTACCGTTCTCTTCTTCATCATATCAGTTAGCTTTTTCCCTTATCCAGTCATAGTGCCAATATTCAGATTCTCACCTCCACAATTCTGCTCTTCCTTCTCTCTGCTTCTGAATATGGCTGTTCCCCCATTTACCCTCCTTCTCTCAACAGTAGGATAGTTTCAACTGGTACCCTGCTGGTCATCATTATCAGTGGTGGACATAGAGCCTGGTAACAAGAGCCTTGACTGAACCAATATGGAGATCTGGTTTATGATCAGACGCTTTATGTTGGATGCCATTCCTGAAACAACAACAATGATCTTGGCTTGGGACCGATACTAAGAGTACACTGACATGTCTACCCCCAGTGGCTGGGTTCTCACTCACTTTCTATAGCTGCTTAATTTCAATTCAGGAGGCTTAACTGGCCCCATTGAGCACAAGTGGGAACCAATCCTGTACAGGGTTCCAAACCATTGTGGAACCCATGCACACAATCACACAAACACTTCACACTTTAAAGGTGCCAACTGACCTAATGCATGTCTTTGGAATGTGGAAGGAAACCTTTAATACAAGGAAAGAATAGGCATTAATTAACCTGACTTTATGAAATGGTGACGCAAGATCACTGATCACTGCCAAACTGTGACTCCATCTGTCTTCTCTAAATCTGATATAATGTTCTTTTATAGCTTTCCCATACACCCATCATACATCTTTGCATATGCCCTAAGGAATAGTGGATCCTCATGCTTACTTGACATACCCGTCCCAAATGTATCACATTTATGGATTAATGTTTGCCTGCTCGACACCATACAATACTTTCTTCAAATAAGTTCAGGATACCAAGAGTGCCAGGTTCAACCTCATTTAGATTAAAGTCTATGTCCAGGATTCAAGAAATACATCTAAAATAGTTCCTCTATGGATGGACACCATCTCCTTAGTCTCCTTTACATATCACATCAACGGGCCACTAAAATGTTGGGTCCATCTAAAGATTTCTATTAAAATAAAAAATAGACAACTGTATGAAGAATGGCTTGTAATGGCCCTGCCTATGACCCTTTCAGCACTGTAAAAGCTCTACCACACCCATGAGAATGCCAACCCCTAATCTTAGCATTCATCTGGATGTACAATAGTCTTTGATGGCCTTTCTTAAAAGATTGCTAAGTGGGATGGCCTTTATGGCCTGGGATCCCTGTATTAGAAACACCTGTCGCCCTTAAAACTTGAGGCATGTGTCATTAGCAAGTGCAAATGGTTTGGGTGTCCGTACATTTCGGTACCTTCCTGTTTTTACGCACTCACACACGAGAATGATTCAGAGATGTGTTTAGGCGAAAGGAGAACGAGAAGTAGAGTGAAAGCTAGACAGACATGAGAGAGTGAGAGAGTATGTCAGAAGTCAGAATCTCTGGCATTCACGCTGTTGTTTGCTGTGGCAGCTCTGACATGCAGTCAGGCAACAGCTGGGGGGTGGTTACAGACACCATGAGTGTGTATGTGTGTGTATATATAAGTGTGTGTGAGTGTGTAGGGGTGTGTGTCTGCCTGTCTGTCTGTGAGCCACACAGCTGCCACTGTTGGCAAGTTATGCCAAAGAGATTTCTGCTACTGAATACACACACACACACACACACACACACACACACTGAGTATACTACAGTATAACTGAACTTTTAATTATAAGTGCTGTTCATGTTTTGTCTTGTAGCATTATTATAATATTATATAATTTTATCCTGATAACTATCCTAAATGTAAAATAGAAATTAACATTTTGACTTATTTTACAAAAGCATATATAAAAACATATAAAAAGACCCACATTTCCTGCTCAATGACTTTCAATACCAGCTTAATCCAGTTCAGAGTCAAACTAAAACTGCAGTGCAGGCCGTATGGCAGGAACCAACCCTTTACATTCTAGAGTAGAAATATTTTGTTTAAAATTACATAAATGCTGGTCTGTATTTTAAATACATGTATTTAATGATCCACATTGTAATATGTGGATCCACATTGTAATACACCAATCCATCACTATAGTGTCTTTCAACCAGTTTAGGTATCACACAGGATGGACTGGGCTGCTCCTGAGGAGTGGACAATTTCAACACTGCAACAACTCCTAACCAGTCCTGCAATGAGCTAGTACCATGGTACATCAAGGTACATGCTTGCCTGTGCCCTATGAATTTCAGCGATAGGCTCTGGACCAACCATGCAACTCCAAACAGGTCACAAAAACTAAACAATAAACATAATAAAATTATCAACATTTTGGTCTATGTTAAAGTTATTAGAGCTCCACTGAGTGTAATGGTGTAACCAACCAAATGTAATATTTGTTTCTCACTTTTTGGCGTTTTTACACATGTTAAGTATTTCATAATTGCAGAATAATCTGTCACTATTCTTCATCTTTTCAGATGCCATTGAGTCCATCATCCAGTTAGCACTGGTGTATTTAAGACTGACCTGGTTCATTTCGGCATTTGACCCTATGTATTAACATAGAGACAAGCTGACTGAGCATGGGATGCATAACATTCCCTACATTGAGTACTGTGTGCGTGTGCATGCGTGCGTGCGTGTGTGTGTGTGTGTGTGTGTGTGTGTGTGTGTGTGTGTGTGTGTGTGTGTGTGTGTGTGTGTGTGTGTGTGTGTGGCTTTCATCTCAGCTAGGATAGAAATGTACACTCATAAACTTAACCAGTATAAACTCATAAAACTTAGAATAATTTATATTTATTTACTTACACACATGACCATACAGCACAGGTACACTCTTGACAGGATGCAATTCCATTGTGGTCTTCCGCACACAGCGTTCACATTGCAAGCCCCGTCTAGACTCTGAATGTAGATACTGCTGTTTCCTGCAACTGAATTGTACCACTAAAACCAGCAATCACCTCAGCACTTTCTAAGTGATAGTACATGTAGTTTATTTTAAAATACCCTAATCAAGACCCCAAGTGAAATTTATCCTGCCAGTATAACTTGTTGAACTATTTTGTTGTGCTGGCCTCTGAAGTCACACTAAAGCATGGCACTGAAGAGCATAGGACCAAATTAAGGACCTTTAGTTAGCCACGTCCAGAAGTGGCATCAACTTCTCTGGGCTTGGAGACATCTGGGATACACAGTGGAAATGTGCAAAATGGTCAGACAAATAAGTATTCCTGACATTTATTGCAAGAAATGGACAATATGTGCTTTGGGCCAAAAGCCAGGGTCTGTCATGATATGGGGTTGTGTCAAATCCATTGGCAAAGGTTATTTACACTTCTGTGATGGCAGCATTAATGCAGAAAAGTACACTGAGATCTAGAGCAAAATAAGCTGCCTACAAGTCATTCAGGACACCCTTCTGTCTGTTCTCATAAGTTAGGTGCCAGAGCCATCATGACCCTAATCAGTGGGTGGTACTGCCATGTGATCACAAGGTGCAGACATAAGCGTGGGCTCATTGGGCAAGCCAGGTAGAATGCCAACAAATCATAGGAGTGTTGAGTTACCTATATATGTTTATTAATGGTTTGTGTAAATATTTGTGGGAAAAAAACATTAACAACAGATTTTCCAACCAGAGCTTTTTCTACTAATAACTCATAAGATGTCACCAGCTCATCTATACCCCAGAATTCAAAGAAATCCATGTACGGTTGTGGCCAAAAGTTTTGAGAACGGCACAAATTCTGGTTTTCATCAGTTTTTATTATGACAAGTTGTGTTAACTCTAGATTGTGAAGAGTGACCAGATTAATTGTAATTATTTACAAAGTCATTCGCAGCCATGAAAATTACCTTATCACAAAAATTACTGCATTCCAGCCACTGCATCCCTACAAAATGCATAATAACATAATTTTAGTATATTCATAATTTCATCTCGTTATCACAGAGAAAAAGGTTATTGAGGACAAGACAGCTAATATCACTCTGTCAATTTGATTAGAAAAGCAGACTGGCTGTTTTAAAAGGGTAGTGGTGCTTTTAAGTTTTCTTCTATTTATCAGTCACCACCAAGGAATCACATGCAGTCATCATTCCATCAAATCAGAAGGGTTTCACAGGCAAAGACATTTCTGCTTTTAAGATTGCACCCTGATCAACCATTTATTGAATCGTCAAGAACTTCAAGGAGAGTGGTTCGACTGTACTGAAGATCCTCCAACTGCACACAAACATCCTCCAAGAGTGACTTCTCCCAACAGCCCAGGAGCAATTTGGAAATTAACAATGTTTTTTTTCCAGCATGATGAAACACCATGTCACAAGGCAAAAGTGATAAGCAAACACTGAATGAAACATTGAAATTTTGGGTCAATGGCCAGGAAACTCACCAGGTCTCAATCCCATTGTGAACCTGTCATCAATCTTAAAAAAGAGAGTGGACAAACAAAAACCAAGAAACTGTAATTAACTTCAAGCACTGATTAGGCAAGAATGGGTTGCTGTCATTCAAGAGTTTGCCCAGAAGCTGATATCCAGCATGCTGAGGCATCCAGTTTTAGTCTTTGCTTAAACTGGATTTATTTGTCAATACACAGTTCAAATTGTATGGAATGCTTATAATTCTACTTCATTTTACCATATTAACATCTGACAAAAATTTCTAAGAAAAAAACAACTCAGGCGGTTCACTGATTTTTATTACTTGTAAGTTATTAGCTATTATAATTATATTATTATTATAGTATATAGTCATTAGCTATCCTAGCTTTCATTTTGCATTCACTCATTTGCATTTGCACAGAGTTTAATGTTGCGAGCTTATAAGTGTGTCTCACTCATTTTTCCAGAGACACTATGCATATCGGTGTTGTGAATGTAAAATAGACAAAACATTGACTTGTGCATTGTCTTAAGTGATGTTAAGTATTATTGTTTTAAGATGACTTTTTCAGTTGAGAAAATTGATTACACTGACATCTCCATGAGCTGAATGTGGTTTGAGGCAGGTCTGTAGCCACATATGTATTTGGACAGATACTTTTGGTACTTTGGGGCAACAAAAGCCACATAGCTCTAGTACAACATCTAGTACAACATCAGAATCAGACTTTTCATAAACTCAACAAAATTCCCTGAAGGCTACTCTGTGAGCATTTTCATCAAGTCCACCTCCACAGTTCCCACAAGGTCAAGTGATTGCTGGTCAGGGCAGTTCTTTATACATCTCAGAGACAAGTTTCTTGTGACACGGACCCTTGGCCTTCCCCTTGCTGGCAAAATTTCAAACTTAAATTAAGAGCAGTCCACATTTCATTACAGGGCATGTAGGTCAGCCTTACTATCTAATTATCATTCCTCAGGAAAAAGTCTTCACTCTATTCGTTTTTCTTTTGAAGGGGGAACACATCGTTCTAACCCAGTGATACTGTTTATGGATCCTGAACAAGTTCAGGTCAAGTCAGCAGGAGGTATCTCTGGTCCGTCTCTGACATTTACTCATTAACTTTCCGTAAGCGTCTGTATGAGGACAGACACTCACATGTTCCTTAACACTGACCAACATTGAGAAGAGGAGTTAGAAGAGCCATATGAAATGCAAACCACTTAGTCAATTCACATCATACTTTTCTGTATTTTAGTTATCAATACATTTGTAAATATCTTCATATGCACATAAATAACCAGTGTATTTTACTACATTGTATTAGCACTAGATTTACTCATACATTTACATTTACACATGTACAAATACTCTATTGTCGCAGACCTCTCTTACAGCCTCTGCTTAAATCTAATTATCATGTTTCTCTGCACTGAATGAGCATAAATCCTGTTTACTCAGAAATTCACTCAAAATGGCAGTCTAAGGGCTGCTTCTGAACTTTAAATAAAAACATAAAATACATATGAATACAATTTTCCACTAAACATCGAGGTTGAGTAAATATGTGTTAACAAATAGGTGTTATTGATAAAACAGAGATGGTAGCTAGAGGTTAGGTTGTAAATTCAAGAATATTGCATTGTGGGAAATGATATCAAGTTCAACCAAGCAGCACAACTACAAACACTTCTGACCTGTTAGCCATCCATTTTCATTTTCCACTGTATTTGTTTTCTGTTTACACTGAATTCTTCAGCAGCCCTGATGGATCTGTTTTCTTGTTTAGCAAGGTAAAAAGGTCTTGAATGTGCAGCGGTACAGGGATGGAAGGTGGAAAGTGAAACTCAAGAGGCTAGCAACTCTTTATAAATAGTCGTTGGCCTGTATGAAGCATCACAGCATGGGAAAGCTGTTTCTGGATGTTCCTGTGACAAAGACTGGAGATGACACAGGGCAAACTGACCAGAGGACAGGGATTCTTCAAGGTAATTTTTTTAGCGAAGATTGGTACTTTATAATGCCACAAATGTACTGGATAGAATGAGATTAAACTGTATATGAATGCACACCCAAACAGGAAAGGAAACTCATCCTAGAATAGCAAACCAGTCAAGCGAACAAGTGATAGCGGAGAAACCAATACATGACAGGACATGATTGGGGAACATGGATATTAACAGCAGGTGAGAGATGGTTGATATTAAACACCTGTTTGAACATCACGTTGTCTATGTTGCAGGACATTCTCACAATACTGTATATGTTTTGTAAAATAAACAAAACTGGAAGCAAACCCCCAGTTATCTTGGCCATTGCTTGACCTAGAGTTTGAACCAAATTCCTCATAAACTGTTGTTTTTCAACAGCTGACTTCTACCTCCAACTCAAAGAAGCTGGCCTCTTTTAAATAATTTAAATACATTAAATTTAGTTTAAAACAGAATGCAGAGATTATATACTGCAAGAAATAAGTATTAATGAGTAACAACAGCATGCATTTTAGAAGTCCTAAGACCTTATCAAGATAATAAAATATATGTCTGAAGGGAGAAAGTGGAGACAGGGTAACTCTGAACTCGTTCTAAGTCAATTATGGCCCTGTTAAACATAAACCCAGCTATGATAAAGACAATTTGACAATTTAGGTCCTTTTTCAAGATCAAATCTAAACCACATCACAGTCACATCTCTACAACTTTACTAATGGAAGTCATAATTCTGAAGGTTCTGCTTTGAAGTCCATCTGTAGTCGGCTAACCTGATCTTTTAAAATGACCTGATAAAAATTATATGATGCAACCAATAGCTGGATATGTCAGGCAGAGTCTTTTATGTTGACCACTAATATTTATGACTTAAGAATAAGAATACAGAATACAGAACTTCACTAAAGTGTTATTTTCTTGGTTGTGTTGGCAGGGTAAGGGTTAGGATCAATACCAACTAGATTACTTGAGGATTACAATTGTCTTCCAAAAACGTACCTGTTATTATTGCTTGAAAATGATGCTTTTAGGTAGAAAATTGGCGTTTACAATAATTGAAGTCTATGCCCTAATGTTAAACTTTTACTTGTGGTCAGTTAAGTACCGTGGTTCATTCATCAGTGGTTTTTTACTACAAGTCTTACTGGGCATTTGTATTGCCAAGTTGAGGTACTGTTTGAATACAATAATACAGTATTCCCTCTCATTCATTGTGATTACGCTGGATAGACTATGGAGCGTGACTTAAAAAGTGCACTTTAACTTTCATAAGAATAAACTTTGCTGCAGCATTACTTGGTATTTTCTCTGTACAGAAGAACCTGTTGAAATGTACATTCATGAGAGATTAACTTACCATCCAGTACAGATATGGGTGATAGAAACCGGATCAAAAACACTAATGTATTCCTTTTGAGTACATGCTGACTATTTTCACTGCTTCCAATTACCATTTCTTCTGCCATAAATACCGCCTTTTCCCATATATCTAACCAGTAGATAGTTTATTCTAAACATTTAGAAAACTGGTTTGTCTTGAGTCATTCAATTTAAACAGAAGATGTGTCAGGTTCAAGTTCAACCCGAAACAGCGTGACCTTTCACAGCACTCTGGCACGGCCTACTCCAGCAGTCATTTCAAGAACAAGTTTGATAGTGAAATCATGACTCAGCACGGGAGAAATAAAGGTAATTGTTAGGTTTTGGGTAATACATTTTAATGACTCATGATTCCGATTATACCTACATTTTGAGAAGTTTTGAATTTTGCTCTATAAATTGTAAATTTCTTATATCTATATATAGACCGCCGTTTAACATTTAATCAGTGCAATTAAAGGGCTTACACGCTTTCGTTAGAAGTCATTTTAGGTCTGAAACTGATTGTAGTTTGTACGAAAATAATCAAAAAGTACCCTAACTAATCTTTTTATCTTCACAGGAGCGTTCAAGAGAAATGATCAGGAGTGTGAGGCAAGAAATATTACCGTTTCCTTTTTTTAAGTGGATACAATAATTAATCTAAATAGGTTCACTGTGATTCAGTCGAGGAATTAGTGAAACATGACTTTTGCAAAAAATTATCCAAACTGTATTACCTAATTGTTATCAAATATAAGCGCTGAAATAATACGTTTGAATAAATCAGCGTGCAAATGCCATCACTGCGTAATATAAGCCTGCGCAGGTGGGACATTTTCTCTAAACCATGACCTATAAATGCACGAAATCCAGGTACAAGCACAAATCTGTGTTTCTTTAAGTTACGTTACGTGTAAACAGATGAACAAGCGCGCAGCTGCGTTCGAGTGAATTTTGTTTTCCCGTGCCTTTTTCTCCTAAAAACAGTCGCGTTTTTTATTATACTGCCCATGTATGTTGTGGAAATCGGGATCTGTATCGCATGTATGATATGACTTTTTTACGAGAATTTAGAAGTGTCAAATGGTTTGGTGAGGCGCTGTTTTTTTTACCCCGCAAACACCTCCATAAACTCTCAAAATGTCGTAACTCTAGCGGGCAAAAAACTTATAGTCGTGTCAGAAAAAAGTAGCGAGATAAAGCGTTTGTGGAAACAGCGTTAGAGCGAGTTAGTCATGGATTAAACTCTGATCAATTCAACTTTGTTTTGAGATCTCAGTATTAGTGCATTCTTTATGTAGGCTGACGCTTCTGTTGTTAAATACTGCAATCTTTAAATCACTGTTCGAATACAGGATCTGCATTTCTGCATCTGTCGGAGTGTTCTTTTAAAATCCAATCTAAAGGTTTAGAAGGCGCCCTTTAATTCATTCTCGTGCTTGACTTTTCGTTCCTGAGGACTAAAATCAAATGATCAGAAATGGCTAATTTAAAAAAAAAACAAATAATAAATAATAATATAATATAATATATATATATATAATATACAATATAATAAAAAATAATAATAATAATAATAATAAATAATAATAATAACAATAATCAAATCAAACACGGTGATTATAATGAACTATGCATAACAAAGTTCATAATGTAACGTGTTTCAATTATAATGTACATCCTTACGGGAATGAAATTAAAACATGTAAGCGTTTTATAAGTCTTGTCGTACGATGAAACATAATTCTAAGCTGCATACAGCACTAACCAAACCTACAGCACTAACCAAAGCTACTGTGTTTACACGTGCACAGTTGGACATCCATTAGCTATTTCTTCTGACTACATGACATATTGTTTTTTGTTCAAGTTATTGTTATCAGCATTGGTCCCTTTCTATATATAACCTACAAAGCTAATTTGGCTTACAGCGTGTTTGTTTTACGTCCAAGTAACAAATATAAGTCATCATAATAAATCAATGAACTTGTATTTGTTGAGTGTTCTGTACAATCGGATGTCATAGGTTATAGGTTATAGGTTCGATAGAAGAAGGGCGACTTCTACCTTCGTTGCCCAGATACAACGTCGGGAGTTAGATAGGCTAAACATTTCTGACAGGTGACACCACAGCTCAGATGACCCCATTTGAACCCATGATGGGCTGTGTAGGCCTGTCTGGGCATGGGGTAGAGACCACATTTACACTATGACCAACAAACTCATCTTGACCTTTATATACTCACCTCGTTTAAGTCAGCATATGTAAGTTCCTTTTATTTAATTAGACATATTCGTATTTAAGTTAGAACTCTCTGGTTTCTTAAATATGTTGTCACCCTCTTAAATAATGAGTTATGGGATTTTTTTGTGATTAATCATTTATACTGGATTATAGTATAGTAAAAACAGTAGTATACTAGAAATAGTATAGTATACTTTGGTTATGGCATAGGTTTGTGGTCTTAAGCGTTTATTTCTCATAAATGCAGTTTGAGGTGCTATGAGGTGGCAAAAACAACACCACATTGCCTACTCATTTGTATAGAACGTGAACGCTGTCTCAGTATCCCGTCATTATGAAAATAAGACAGTGAAGTCTTTATGTAAAATGCACAACATTGATCAACATGAAACGTTTTATTTTTTCAAGTTTTAGCAATAACAAGTCGCCACTTGTTGCTATCGCAGTATGAATCATATTATAGCCTACTCGTATCGTCATATAGCCCAGTCCCATTTGTAACCACAAGATGTCTCAAATTCAGCTCACTTCCCGGCGAAACAATTTGGAAGCGCTCATATGTATGATATTGCCTTGTCAAGTGGAAACATCTCCTTCTCTTTCTCCAGTTCTTCATGTAACACAACCACCTGTTATTAGAGAGTAAATGGATGCTCCGGTAGTATTGTATTTGGCT
>JAUZSU010117907.1:0-18976 GCA_034780255.1 Parotocinclus maculicauda
CGGCCCAACGCTCCGGGGCCAAAGGTAGGAACCCTAACATCACCGATAGCTCTGTAATGGGACCGGCGAGGACGGCCTAACGCTCCAGGGTGAAAGTAGGAACCCTAACATCACCGATAGCTCTGTAATGGGACCGGCGAGGACGGCCTAACGCTCCAGGATGAAAGTAGGAACCCTAACATCACCGATAGCTCTGTAATGGGACCGGCGAGGACGGCCTAACGCTCCGGGGTGAAAGTAGGAACCCTAACAGTATCAGGTGTAAGTCCTTCTGGATAAGGGCATCTGCTAAATGCCATAAATGTAAATGTTAAATTGCAGATCGCCCCCATGCTATAACCTGTAGGTTGTGATGGGCCATTGTCTCTAAAACAATTTGTATTATCTAAAGCTTAGGGCTATAGTGGCAAGGAAAAACTTTGTAAATGTTATTAGGATGAAACCTTGAGAGAAACCTGTCCTCGTTGGGAGGCTTAGATGTTACTCTGGAACTTAGTAACTAATTTACCTAATTCATAGGTTTATAGTAATAATATAAATAAAGAAAGGCTAAATAAATATTACCAGAGAGTATATTTAAAAATATAATAGAATCAAACATTATATGTAGACTAATACAATTAATAAACGTAATATTGAGTGAAATGTTTTGTTAAATATGCTTTGCTCCTTACATTTTCTGGCTTTTCATTGCAGACAGTATGAACCTCATATAGTTCTTTTTTTTCCTTTATTTTTATTTCCGTTTCCAAAATCTTGGTGTACTTTTCTGCCCCACCCCACCCCACCCCGTACCACGACAGAGCCTGGGTTTAATACTTTTTTACTTGTACTTAGCCCTGGAATGCAGATTAATCTGACCACAATACACATTTTCCTCCCATGGTCCAACCCAGAATGCTGTTAAAAATAACTGTGTGACCAAAGCTAAAAAAAGAGCATCCAGACTGTTATGAGGAACATGCCCAAAAGCCAGGTTCTATCATGGTACGGGGTCGGGTCCAGACCCTTGTTTAAGGTCATTTCCTCTTCTGTGATGCAGCATTAATGCAGAAAAGTATTTTAGAGCAACATAACCTGCCTTTAAAACGACATCTTATCCAGGGACGTCCCTGCATTTTATTACAAAACAAATCTAAAAAAGTATTTCACGATTACAGTCACCTCTTTCAAATCACATCAGTATTTAGGGTTTTTTTATTAGTAAAACAATAAATGACTAGCCCTAAATTACCCAGTCCTAATTTTTTTTATAATTATT
The DNA here is from genome assembly GCA_034780255.1 of Parotocinclus maculicauda. Taxonomy (NCBI): domain Eukaryota; kingdom Metazoa; phylum Chordata; class Actinopteri; order Siluriformes; family Loricariidae; genus Parotocinclus; species Parotocinclus maculicauda. Next base: position 1,262 of record JAUZSU010117907.1, read on the forward strand.
ATTAATATTTCCTTTGGTCTTTTAAACCTTTGTGTAAAATGAATGCAAATAATATAAAGTTTATATATAGTATTTATGGTATTTATAATATTTGGTATTACATAACATTTACTATTATATAACAAATATTACTTTGATGAATACCAACATGATGGTAGAGAACCAAGCAAGTGCAAACCGAGCAAACTTCAATTTGAAAATAAAGTTTAGTATAAGATATACTAACATTCCTTTTGGAACAAATAACAGGTTTAGCTGGAAAGTTTAAGGAAACAAAATAATCTGAAGTTCAGAGGAGATGATTGATTAATTGGAATATTTCCAAAATACCTCACCCGCCCTGTGGTTCAGTGATTTTAGCTGTCAGTATAAAATGGAATAAAAGCTTATAAAGCTAACTCTGTAGTGCATGTTATACAGTTTTTTATTTATCTACATAAAAAGCAGAAAACATTTAACAAATACCTGTTAGATGTGTTATTATTTAGATTATATTAACCCATCACCCATTTTAAAATGAAAATGATATTTGGTTGCTGGTGAGCTCTGTGTATAAAGAGCTTACAATTAAAGCTCACAATAATAATAGTAATAATAAAAGAGTACATTTTTTTCTGAAGATAATGGAAGGGAGTGTTTCTATATATGTCTCTTTATATTTGGAGCACAAAGGTTGCAAAAACAATACACAGATCGTAATACAAAAGATGTTTTGAGTGAATGATTGATGGCTAAATGATTTAAACACATCCAAAGCATCTCACCTAGCATGGTCTACTGGTTGTTTAAGTTACAAAAACAGCTCATCAAACACTTTCACCTTATATAATTAACTTTACTAAAAAACAAAATGCATATAGTTTGCAGAGTTTGTATCCAGAGTAACTGAGAAGTGATAGAGTTCTGTAGGGTAAAACCCAAATAAAGAAATCTGATGGCACTTTACCCCCATTACCACTGGTGGGACGTTCAACAAGGTACTGAGCTATAGTCCTCAAGGTTGAGGGCTCATGTCCCAGTGATACCAAGCAGAAACTACTGGCCCTTATTCAGCCCCCTCATAGCATTTCTATAGTGTATTGTAGTGTAGTGTATACTATAGTAAGTTTGTATTGTAAGAAAGTAAGTCTGCATAAAAACAGCCACACAATGCTGTAATTATACATAATAGAACTTTATATTTTAATTAAGTCCAGGTTGACGTTATATTAAACTATATGGATAATAATTTCCAATAAATGTGTGATCAAAGTGTTATTTACCTCCTGTTGTTGTATCTGGAGGATAGGTTGTTGTATCTGGGGGGTAAGTTGTTGTTGTTGTTGGGGGATAGGTTGTTGTTATTTCTGGGGGATAGGTTGTTGTTGGATGATAGGTTGTTGTTGTTGTTGTTGTTTGTCCTGTAAAACAAGTATTATTACAGTACATACAGTTAAATGAGTGTAACACAAAACATTTGGATATAACAGAAATAAAGCGAGGCTCTTACCACTGAAGAGCAGCAACAGCGGCAGACAGAGGGGAATCAGACACCTCATCATGGACGACTGTGTTCTGGCCTGAAAGGTTTGAAAAAAGAAAATAAAACAGAAAATATACCTAAAAGTTTTTGGTTTTTTTTACAATAGTACAGAAATCATGGATCAAGCCATAATATGCTCTTTAAAAAGATCATTTATTACTTACTTATTAAAAACAAACTGTTATCACCAAATTAAAAATCATATTTTGGGAACGGCCTTAAACCGTATTTGTTGAGTTTAGGTTTACAGCTCAGTTCTACAGATCGTACCTTCAGTTACTCAATCAGCTGCATGTTTGTGTTCTAGCATTGCATTTAATATCAGGCATCATAGAAAAGAATTTAAATCAACAAAATGCACATTTTATACATTTATAAACAGTTTATTTATTGAGATTTTTAAAAAATTACCCAAGGAGCCACTGCAGGGTTCCTCTCAGGGTTCTTCTCAGGGTTCTTCTTAGGGTTCTCTCCTGGCTAACTCGGTATCTGTGATGAAGACGAAGATGATGCTGCACCTGCAGCCTCTAACGAAGGTGCCTTGTGCTCAGCATCCTATTGTCTATATACCCTTTAAATGAATGTGGGCGGAGCCTCAACAACCACTGATGGACAAAGAACTCTCAAACAACAACGAATCAAGTTCATGTTGAAATACTGTATGAAGGCACGTGTTCATCGATGCTGCAGTTTAATTGGTTGTACTTTTGCCAAGGAATGTCTTTAGAAAATGTTTTCTCCTAAGTGTTCATGCTTGTGATGGGAAAAGTTACAAAGTGCTGTAATTCTAGCCAAACAGGTTCAGGAGGTTATTCACAGCATTTTGTAACAAAAGAAGCACAATGTGTAGGGTTGTGATGCTGCTTGAACATTTATAAACTTTTATTAACTATTATTTGAATGGATTTATAAACTAATACTGACACTGACTTATTCAAATCAGTAAATAACATTCCATAAGGACCATAAGGTCCTAAACGCATGATCACAAGGTGCCGAATTCAAACTAAACATCAAAATGCGGAGAACATTTCACCCACAGCACTATCTCTAGGGTTAATAGAGAATGGTCAAAGAAGATCTCTGGTGAAAAACTTTGATTTTTGGTGTTGATGCCTGAGATCAGTGGAGAATGGACTGTTTCAAGCTGATAAGAAAAGGTCACAGTAACTCAAATAACCTCTCATTACAACCGAGGAATGCAAAAGAGCATCTCTAAACCTCAACATGTCAAACCTTGAAGCAGGTGGGGTACAGCAGCACTTTTTACAGATTACACTGGGTGCCACTTCTTTCAGCTAAGAACAGGCAAATAAGGCTACAATTGGCACAAGCTCGCCAAAACTAAACAACAGAAGATTGTTTTCTGGTCTGTTGAATGTCAATTTCTGCTGTGACATTTAAATGTTCCGGTCACAATTTGGTGTAAACAGAAAGAAAGAACGTCGGAGATCTCATTGTTCTTCCATTATATCAATTGGACAATGCACATGGGTGGGCCTTGACATTCTTTGAGCCTGGACGGAATGACAATGACAATGTGAAGCATTAAAGCTTGGCTTATTTCAGGTATTCCAGGTTTTGATGATCAGTGAATATGACGAACAGGTGAAAGGCTCCCTCCAACCAGCGCTGAATTACCCACACTGTATATCCGATAATATATATATAAAATATTTACTTGAGTAAGTTTCAGTTGGATGCAGGACGCAGTTTAACTCACCCATGCATTGGGACGGGACCCCTCCAACTCCTGAATTTGAGGCATCAACCTCCATTAAAAAGGGTTACCCAGGATCAGGGTGGAATATTATGGGGGGCGTTAGTGAAGGCGGCTTTAAGCACTAGGAAACCATTTCCTGCCTCATTAATGTCACGGACGCCGGGGTAACGCCTTAAAATCACAAAAGGCGGACGTAAACGCAAAAGAGTTTTAATATATTTACGGTGCGAAGAGAACGGTGAAAAAGTACAACAAAAAACACCACGGATACACGGTTACAAAGCGGAAAAGGAAAGCACGATTGTAGGCGCTGGGAAGCATGAGAGGGTTCAGTTTAAGGCTACGAGGGAAAGAAAACAAAGTTGGATGAAAGGAGGAATTTAGGAGGAAGCCGGGAAACGCGACGGGACGCAAAAGAAGGTAGGGAACTATAATAACCGGCAAACAAGAGAAGCCGGGGAGCAGAATAAAAAGAGGAAAAAGAAGGATGGCTAGAGCGCCACCCGCAGACAGTTGTGGCCAACCCGTCTTGCTTTGGGGGGTTATTTATATAACTAATAAATCTGATTTGTTGGATGTACAACATTTACATTTACAGTATTTAGCAGACGCCCTTATCCAGAGCGACTTACAAAAGTGCTTTAAGACATCAGTGACATAATCTGTTGCCAATAATCAGGAATCTAAACAAGTATACACTTCTGAAACTGTACAGGTTGTGTGGGTTGTTTTGGTGTTTGGGGTGTTAGTTGAAGTAAGTGCGGAATAGATGGTATGACTCAGCTGTTCGAACATTATTTGGAGAACTGTAGCCTTTGTCCAACAGAGCCCACTGGTTGTACTTAAGAAGGTTATCCACTCTATACGTGTTACGTAGATCCAGTTTGGTAAAAATCAGTGGTAGAGGATAATTGAGCATCAAAACAGATGGTCTATATTAATCAGGCCATCCGGAGACATAGACCCAACGTGAGCTCGGCCAACACATTGGGGTAGAGTCCTTCCTGGAATGACATTTTGAGGGCTGGTTCTCCAAGTGGAACTCCAATACATAGTCCCCAACGTGGTGCTCCCCTAGTTTGAGAGTCAGAAGTGCTTCAGGACATCCTTTCTGGGTTTAGACCGGACTACACCGAACTTACGGTTAAACCATAGCCTCTTAACCTCTAAACCGCACCCTATTAAGATAAGATAAGATAATCCTTTATTAATCCCGCAATGGAGAAATTGCAGTATTACAGCAGTGCAGAGGACAGAACAGAAGAAATGTAAAAATACTTAAATTCTAAAACTATTCTATATTTGCACGCTGTTACTATTTGCACTCTACAGTGTTAGTACACTTGGACGATCCAAGCAGTTTTAGGTTAAGGGCCTTGCTCAGGGACCCAACTGAGGCAGAGGTGGGATTTGAACCCTGGACCTTCTGGTTCAAAATCCAGTCCCTTAACCACTAGGCCACCACAGTCCCATGTGCAGCCAACCAATCTGCAGTGACTGCATGATACTGTCATAGAAGAAGCATTTGAAGGTTCTCTGGAATGTTTTCAGCATCTTGTTAAATCAGAATCATGTGTTTATGTAGCCCTATAATGGATTAGCACCCTGACCTGACCCTGAAATATCCCTGCCTGTGCCCAATGAGTATAAGATTATATTGGCTTTAGATCATTTATCTGTTAAATCACCCAAGGATGCAGAACTGTTATTAGTTCACATTGTTCCTGTGGAATCTGACAGAACCATGTGAATGCCATTGTCCAGGTTCCTGCTGCACAAACTGGTTCATCTGGTTTCATAAAAGTACATACTAACTTTGTTACTGATAGACTGGAACATGGCCAGGGTAGTTACGGTAAGAAGAAGATATGCTGTCAACATAAACCTGCCATTCAGGGCTGGTTTAGCCATAATTAGCAGAACTGTGGGAAAAGCCAATTGATATTTTATCTGACAGACGATCACTGCTGCAACCACAAACGATACTGTTCTCTACTGCAAGAAAAAAAAACAAAAAAACAAGATGACAAAGAAGTGTCAGGCCACCAATAATAACGTGTATCTAATAAAGCGGCTAGCTCTTCTAGCTCTTCTAGCTGCTAAATCTGTTACAGGGGGTACTACTTAACGCCAGCATATTATTTTACTCTGGGATCCTACCAGATCTAAGTGGTGATGTTCCTTATAGCTGTAAAATAAATATAAATAAACTACAACAGAACAGAATGCCCACGATCAGGCAGCAGTGACTGACACAGGCCACTACTTAGCAAGCACTATGTAGCACTTAGTAGTGCACTATGTAGGGAGCAGGATGTTGTTTGAGCTAGGGCCTTAATTCTGCATTATTTGCAGATAATTAAATAATAAAAAGTAACAAAAAAAATAAAGCACCCGGATAGAAATGTCCAAATCCTACAAAGCTCAGCATGCAGTTCTGCCAGATTAGACAGTGTCTTACCAAAAAAAAGGCATAAAAGCTCTTCCTCTATAGCGCTGCCTTATAAAAAGGCTCTCAGATGCTATTAGGTAGTGTAGTGTACCCCTCAGTGAGAGATCGTACTTGCACTTGAAGACACTTTGCCCAGTTCACAGAGGGGCATCACTGGACTGACAGAAGCAGGATGTTGGGAGGCTGTTAGGAGGTGGTGAAAGCAGTGGTTTTATGGGGGCACACACACAGGGTGAACAGGCTCTGGACAGTATCATTTGATCCACTGAGATCTCCCATAGTTCCATTTTCCACCATTCAGGCACAGGGGGCACCTTTTTCACACAGCCCTGTTTGTGCCATTTCCAAGTGCTTATCAGAAGGAAATTTGTTGTCCCAGTGCCCATTATGTGCCGACGGCGGTCAGGTTCATGTATAAGGGTTCTCAGGGTGAGGGCTTCAATCGTACCTTTGCTGTGGAGCGACACACTGCTGGGGTGATAATCTGGGGAGCTATCGCATACGACCGTCGGTCACCCCTAACAGTGATACAGGGGACACTAACAACTCAGTGATAGGTGCAGGACAGGGCTTCCAACTGGTGTTTATTAGCAAACATAATGCTTTTCTACACACAGCAGGGGTTTAGCAGGAACGTCAACACCAGATGCCATCCATGGCATACAAAGATCTATTGCCAATTTATTTAATTCTAAGATCTCCTTCTTGGCATGTTGTGTTTTTTTCAGTGGGTAAACACAAGGCTACCCATCAACACTTCGGTGTAAAGTGGATTATGATTTATAATATGTCAGTGAGGTATTCTATCTATTAGGAAACATTTGCAGGAAGCGTGACTGTGGTAAGTGTGTCCTCACTCCTGCTACACAAACTGGTTTTTCTGGTTTCATCTAAGTACACAATGACACAATGGTGTCAAATGGTGTGAAAGAAAAGCTGCCAACCCAGACCTGCTTAATTCAGTTCAATTAAAATGTTTTATATTGTTCTGCTCTTTTGCAGTGGAACATTTGATCAAAGCTGCTTTTGAACGATCTAAAGCCCTCACTGAGGCAGTGTAAGAAAGGAAAGTCTCCCTGTGTTAGAAAGAAGAAAGGTCCCGACCTGCATGGGTGGCTCAGTTTATGTAACTATTAAACAGACAGACACGGGACAGAGTCTGCCATGTTCTCCAGATGTTCTCAGATATTTACTGTGATTAATCAGTTTTCTCCTACTAACAAAAACATAATATTAGTAATACTTTGCGTTGTTTCTATGTAAGTAAGTACGCGTTTATTTGTTTATTTAACATCGAATCAGTATCAGTGGCTATTCGGGACAGGGGCAACGTTACATCAGTACTATTCAGACACACTCCTGTGGGCCAATTTAGACCAGTTAACCTAATGCATGTCTTTGGAATATGTGAAGTAAACAGGACAAGGTCGGGATCAGTCCAGGGATACCTGGAGTGTGTTCCTGCCTTGGGTCCAGCGTTTACGAATAGTAACACACACACACACACACACACACACACACACACACGTGTATCCTCAAACACACATACAAAAAATGGCTAAAGGATTGGCACACAAACCAACACTTAACCAATAGTACTGGTTGAACCAATCCAAAGTGGCCATAAGTATTGGGACACAAATCATTGGGACCAGATTATTGCTATTTATTATAGTTCCTGCTCTGTGACTCACAGTTCACAGGAAATACAGATCTAGCTTTAGAAATAATCCCACTATGTTATTGCCATCATGCCCTGTACTGGGCTTCGCGGCTAACAAATAGCAGCTACGGATATTTACTGTAATGATAAAAAATAGCAATACAAGCCTTCCAAACACCCAATGATGCTTTATAGCGTACGATGTTGGGACCATTCAACTGTTCCAGTCCATGGATGATTCCGCAACCGACCTCCTACACGAAACCCTGACACATCTGGACACCAGGAACAGGAACAATGTCAGACTATTTCAGTAGATCTCCAACTTACTGTCAAACTGCCTGCAAGAAGTACGGGTGGGGTTCAGAGTGGTACCAGGATATTAGCCTCCACCTGAGTTGGTAGTGCACTTTGGCATCCACATCATACAGGACCTGTCATGACCTTTTCATGCCAACGTACTGGAGAAGCAGGCCAACCAGCATCTTTCCCACCTCAGATGCCCTCTACAGTGGTAAAACTGTAATCCCATCACCTTTCTGGATCTACAGCATCACAGCCTGGTTAGGGAGCAGCACCCAGGAGGACAGACGGGCTCTTCAGAGGGTTTTGTGGACCATTCGTACTGATCATTCTGTCCTAAGTTCTAGCTACAGTATAAGATTCTGTACCAAGGTCAGGAAGATGGACCCTATACTCTGTTACAAACAGGGAAGTACTACTGCTTCCTAAAGGTGTATCTAGAGGAAATAAGGTGGAGAAGATGTTCCCATTCTGAGCCAGGACCACGTCTAACACTTATGGACCGGACCCGGTACACGACTTCTGTCTTTGTAAGGTCTGAACTTAAAGCTAATTAAAACTGACGGAGGATTTCATTATAGGATTCATTTGTTCGTTTTTATGAATTATGAACGTTCTGGACCTGCTCTGCAGCTTCAGAAGTTTTGGTTTAAATTCCAGAGCTTGTTAACAATAGCAGATCATGTGACTTACAGGAATCAGGGTTCTGCTTCGAAAGCAAAAGTACTTGGATGTCAGGACAGGTCCAACGAGCCACTCACCACAGGACCATCATCTCACGAACCCCACGCCCCACCGGCCATGGACGGATTTCAATAGCCATGAACATGAGCACACGCAAAGAAACCACACAAAGCGTCCAGGGTATATAAACTGGGTTTAACCATTTAATACACTACTCTCACAATTTTATTTTATTATTTATTTGATTTGACGTATTTATACCGTACAATTCACTCATATTCACATTAACAACATCAAAACAAACAAACAAGAAAGTGTGGCTTCAAACAAAAAATATATTTCATTATATATTTTATTCATTATTTTTACCTTTGTAGTTCCACGGTTTATTTATTTCTATTTGCACTGTATAAAAAAACAGCATACACAACTAACTTCACATTCTGAATCATTATCATTATCACTATTAGTAACTTGGTTAAAATACTGTATTAATTAGGAACTATCAAATCTAAATGTAATTAAGCACTAATCAGTTTGATCAATAACACAAATCAGGTCACAATTTAAGAAACGATTTAATCAGCTGCGGGTTTCTTTAGATAAGAATATCTTCTTTGTGTGTGTGTGTGTGTGTGTGTGTGTGTGTGATCTCTGATACTAAAATTGTACTGTATATAAATTCTATTTTAGCACTTTAGACGTGCAAAAGGCACATTAAAACATATAATTAATAGATTTTCAATCAAGTTCTTGCTGAAGATGTTTTTTTCTGCTAAAACTGCATCCAAATGATAATAAATAAATAAACAACAGTAGTTGTTAGTAGGAACTCTGAGGGGTGAGATTTTGGTCGTTGGGGTAAAACTGCACCCTCTTCAGGTGATTCGGTAATTACACAGAGGAGCAGAATTTTGTTTCCCCGTACTCCAAATGTGCAGTAATAATTAAAACACAATAAGCATGTTACATGATTAAATAGATAATAAAGATAATAGTATATTATACTAATAATATAAATAATACAAAAACACAACGCGTAGATACACAATCATCATAACATTCCAACAATGTGATACAGTATAGTCATATACATATAAATACACACACACACACACACACATACACACTATTTAACTATTTTAAAATTAATAATATTAATTATTATTGAATATAAAACGTAAATTTTCGATCAATTAAATAACGAATAAATATTCTTGGATTCATAAGATTAATTTAATTATAAATATAATACATAAATTTTTAATCAGTTATATTAAATAGCTAATAAATATTTTTATTTATATAAATTTTAAATATGATACGTCAGTTTTAGGTCATATATATTATAATAAATAACGAATAAATGTTTTTAGAATAATAATATTAATTACAAACATGATACATCCATTATATAAAATAACTAATAAATATCTTTCATAAAAAATATTCATTATAAACATGATACGTCAATTTCGATCAATTATAATAAATGACTCATTTTTTATTATTATTATTAATTAAGTATAATATAATAAATTAAGTATAAACATGGTAATTTTTTATCAATGTTGATAAATTACTTTAGATTAATAATATTAAATATAAATAGGAAAAAGCTAAAAATTTCAAAAATTTCAATTTTTTTTTTATTTCAATTATTAGTACTGCGGCGGATCCGCGAAATACCAAAAAAAAGGGTTTTTTTTTGTATTCTTTAAATATGATCGTCGGCAAATCCGCGAAACAAGCAATAAAAAAAGGTTCTTGACTCTGGACCTGATGGCCCAGGGTTTAAATCCCACCTCTGCCAAAGTTGCCACAGTTGGGCCCTTAAGCAAGGCCCTTAACCCACCATTGCCTGAATTATAAGATTGTATAAGTTGTAAGTCGCTCTGGATAAGGGTTTCTCCCATTTCCATATACATATATGACATCATTCTCATCATAAAATAATTATACAGCATGTAAAACAAATACTGAGCATGAGAAATCAGAAGTAATGCTGGTATTTAGATAATAACAAAAAAAAGAAACAGGAAAAACACATTCCAGCATATTTTTAATAGTGAAATTAATGATTAGTAATTACAATTTTAAAGATTAATAATTTATTCGCATAAGCAAAGCGTAAGAGAACAGCATTTTAATTTTAAATAAAGAAACAGGGAGACAAATTAAACAATATTATTAAGAGAAACACTGATTTTTGTTTGATCTTTTTTACTAAAGTGCTTTATAAGGTGCTGATGCATTACAGCCGGGTACGGTTTCTTTATATGATATACTGCTGGTAAATGCTATGATGCTGTGTTTATGTAAAAGTGAAAAAGAGCAGTAAAAAACATATCTATGCATAAAAGATAAAACTATGAGTTGATGTTGCCTTTTTTTTAATAGTTTTTAAATGTTATTTTTTCTCCAGGACTCAAAAGGAATTAAAAAAACAACCTTAAAATGAAGGTTTAAACATATAGACATGAAGAAACTCCATTAATATGCATTAATTTGCATTGAGGGATTTAAAATAAAATCAGACTTCATGGGAGTATTTAACTTCAGTACCTTCAGTAGTCCAGATAAAAGGACCCATAGAGATGGAGGTTCTGTCATGGATGTCCACAGATCTGTTAGGTCCATGAGGAGGTTTTGGGCGGCAGTTCTGAAACAGACACAGAGACACGGTGAGTTGTGGGAGTGGTTTTAGTTTTTAGTCAGATTTGATAGTACTGTACAACTAAATATGCATTTGGTCTGAAATGTAACCTAGTCATTAGGGGTGTAGATATTAGTGAATTCGTGCTGGATCAGGAGATTTTCTGCCCGAGTTAACAACGACCACCACTGGTGCTGTTGACCAGCAGGGTACTAGTGTAAACTGTACTACTGTTGGACCAACAAGGGGAGGGTGGAGGTGGAAGGGTAGGAAGGTGGAGGTAAGAGTTGAGCTTTGAACGTGGGCACTATGACTGGTAAAGAGAGAGTGAGTTAGCAGGCATGATGGAGAGAAGAAGAGTAGGTATTATATGTGTACAGGAAACCAAGTGGCATTGGTGGTGGTTTCAAACTGTTCTACCATGGTGTAGATGGGAGGAGAAATGAAATAGGGATGGTCCTAAAGGAAGAGTATGGCAAGAGTGTACTGGAGGTGAAGAGAGAGAAGAAAGGGTAGTGATTGGTGCAGACTTTAATGGGCGGGACGGTGAAGGATGTGTTGGGGAGATTAAAGACAGGAACAGGGAAGGGCAGATGGTGGTGGATTTTGCTAAACAGATGGAAATGGAAAAAAGTGGAGGAAGGTGCACACAGGTGGACTATATGGAATACAGGAAATGACACCTGAACGAGATTGGCGACTGTAAGGTAGTGGTAGCAGAAAGTGTAGTACGACAGCATCGGATGGTGGTGAGTAGGTCCAGTGTCTAGGTGAAAAGGAGAAGTAGGTCCAGTGTCTAGGTAAAAAGGAGAAGTAGGTCCAGTGTCTAGGTGAAAAGGAGAAGTAGGTCCAGTGTCTAGGTGAAAAGGAGAAGTAGGTCCAGTGTTTAGGTAAAAAGGAGAAAGAGAGAGAAGGCTGAACCAAGGACCACGTGGTGGAAGTTTAAGGAAGAGGACAATGGTGTGAAATTTAGGGAAGAGGTGAGACAGGTGCTGGGTGGTGGTGTAGGGGTCCTGGAGAATTGGGAAACTGCAAACTCAGTAAAGGAATAAGCCAGGAAGGTATCTGGTGAGACATCTGGACAGAGGTAGGATGAAATGGAGACTTGGTGGTGGAATGAGGAAGTATAAGAAAGTTCTTAGGAGGGAGATTTTAGCAAATAAAGACCTGGGATCTCCAAAGGGGGGAAGGTGCAGTTGGGAGGAGCAGGGGTGTTGAGAGTAGATGAGTTTATATACTCTGGGTCAAGGGTCCAAAGTAGTGGTGAGTGTGGTGTATAGGTGAAGAAGCGGTAGGGTGTTATGGAGACAAAGAAGGGTGCTGGGGGCACTGGACGCTGGGAAGGAGGACATGCAGATGGTTGGTGTGACTGAGAAGGATGTTCATGACAGGGTAAGATGGAGACGTATGATCCGCTGTGGCGACCCCTGATGGGAACAGGCTTTCTCTGGTTAATATCATATTTATCTCTCTATGTACAGCATGGGACAAACCAAACGGCTCCATCTAGTGGAATAAAAATACTTTATATCTAGCTTGTCTAAGCTAAGTATTTCTTTGTTTGCTTCTCAGAGCAGCTAACTTGAACCAAATTCTATCAAGGCTTGAAATAATTCTTTTTAATTTTGCTTACGACGGCACAGTTGTTGTTCTTCCGGAGGCAGAGGTGAACGTGACAGTGGATAAAAAACTGTGACCAGCCCTCTTTAAAGGCAAATGTCCTGAAGGAGAAACGTCCAGTTGCAGAGACACCATTCTCAATCATTTTCACTGTATCCTTCTCTGGGTTAGGACACCTGAAAAAGATATATGTATACATATCAACTAAAAATGGTGTTACTTCTGGGAAGTTTCTATTCATATGTAAATAAAACATTACGCATAAGACAGAAGTACCAATGGAAAAAGCCTCAGTAGGGTTCAGACACTAACTCTGATGTGCGCCCTCTGCTGGCAGAAGATGGAACATACAAAAAGAGAACCTTACCTATTAATGATAAGATCCCAGCGCTCAGCAGAGTTCTCCTCATTCTCTGGAGTGGCCCAACATGAATCGATCACTGTAGCAATCACACTGTTCTCCACCCCTTCCACATGCACTGCCACATAGATCTGATGATCCACCTCAAAATGCCCAGTGCCAGTGTAAGGATGGGTGAAGCTGGCATCGTGGTAGGGAGTAATCTTTACCCTGTAAGTGCCTTTTCCATTTGGATGAATCTTGTGCACGACGCTTTTGGAAACAACGACAGAATAATTATAAACAATCTGCATCAATCTGGAACTAGAGCTGGTCTTGGTATAGATCCTAAACTATTTAGGAAGTGATTTTTCTTGTATGTGAAGCTACTGGATTGGTACCAAAGAGGAACTCTTTGATCTTGGACCCAGGTTTACTCTTAGACTGATAAATGGTAGGTTGATCTGATTTATTTGATTATAAATAAGGATTATACTTTATTTATAACCGTACCTCTGAATGGTGTGTATGCCCGTTTCCGTGGATACGTTTTGAGTGAGGTCATAGACGCAGGCGAAATACAGGTTCAGTTTCTTGTTTCTAAAAATGTTCCGTGCTGACCTCGTACCCCCTCTGATGACATTGGTGTAGATCAAATGAGTTCCGTTGGCCTGTAGATATTATTGTCATTTAGGATTAAAATAAATAGTATTTAAGAATTTACATTTCTTACTGAAGGACTTTTTGTCATTATTAATGGATAAATGTTGCTTTTACCGTGAGATTTGTGCCACAGAGATAATTCTCGATATCAAAATTAAACACCAGTCTACCATCTTGGACTGTCCCATTGCATGTGGGGTCACTGAGGTGCAGGTTCTGAGCATAAAATCCAGCCTCAAAGAGCTGACAGCGGGACAGAGACATCGTCCCAAAGCTGATGTCACAAACCTCTATGGCATCTACATGAGAAAAGACGCTAGTCAGACATGTTTTTATGCAGGTTTCCATGGCAACGCAATCAAAGGGCATTTTACCATAATAATCCGGATTTGGTCTTGGATCATTCTCATTACAGAAGCAGCCATAGATACCATTTTTCTCCCCACACCACTCATCATCAGTGCATCCAAGGTCCTTACAGGGGTCCTCCACTAAGGAGGGAACATAAGGGGAAATATTTAGGACTAAATTGAATAATGTTAATATATTACACAGTGATTGAAAAGAAAATATGTTATCCTTCAGACCCTGATGATGTCCAGGGTGCCCATCATTCTGTGACTCCGCGCAATATCCGGTCACCCAGCTGTCCCCAAACGCTTGTGCATCATTCAGTAAGACCCCCTGTGGGCTGCTGAACTCATCATTTTGGTTTCCGTTGAAGTTTCCACAAAGACCACCAAGTATAGAACTGTAGGTGCTGGGTACGGTGATTCGGATGAGTTTTGGCCAGTCGACTGTAACAGTTACCCCAAAAGATGTTTCAATAACGATATCCCTGCTATTGCTGTGGTAGATCAGGATTCGACCATCGTCGACACTGAAGGGTAGCGCCACCACCTGTCCGTCCACCTGAACAGAGGAAGACATGGGTTAAGAGTTATTGGATTATCCAGTATACTACATTCCATCATTTTAATATAAATATAGATGATCCTACCTGTGTCTTCCGTCCGTATTTCAGCTCTATAGAGACATCAGTTTCCCCTGACTCAAATTTCAGCAGCCCAGTAAAGACCTGAGGCTTTTCGGGAAATTTCTGGACGATCACTGCAAACGTAGGCAGTGAAGACGACCCCTGTACTGTAGTAAGGGTGAGTTCACAGGCTCCAGGGTAGCTGAAGGTCAGTCCATCAAAGGTGTGATAGGCCAGTCTGTCCATTAAGCAGGTGGCTTCACTTCTAGGTCTGCAGCCTCTCTGACCGTTCTGGATACCACATGTTTCCTGATTACTGCACTGGTGATTTTGGCAGGTCATCACCCTATTTCTGCAGGTGCATCTTCTACCACAGTCCTCATCCAGTACCACCGACTGACCAGCAGCATAGTAGAGTCCTTCAAATGTGCAGCCACAGTCACTGTGTACCTTCCAGGAGTTTGCAAAGTCAGTTTCTGAGATCACGAGTAGTCCTGAAGGGGTACGGAAGTCATCGTCTGGGCAGTGGTTAAAGTCACCACACAGGCCGCATGTGGCAGCTTGGTAATCGTAAGTTACAGTGATATCCACGTGTGAGTTTTTATTGTATTCTACCACCAAGCCCAAATCTGTGCTGATGAAGAAGGAAGATCCGGAGTGGTAGACCTGAATGGCACCGTTATGGAGACTCACTGGTGTTGCTGTCCAGACTCCGTTTACCTGGAGACGCAATAACAAACCACTTAAAAAGTCATAGCATAACAAGTCAAAAGATTGACTTTTTAATGAGATATAATGATACTGACCTTGACTCCATGAGGATCATCTCTTACTAATTCCAGTTGTGTGTCATACACGAATACCCTGACCAGGCCCATCCGCGATGCCCGTGAGGACCACTGACGTTCAGTCTGTCCTTCAACGCGATAGTACGGCATCTCAGGGTCACAAACCTGCCCGAAACACAGAAGGTTAAAAGTTTAGAATCGTGCAGTTACCACTCCAAAAAAAGGAAAGTAACACGTTTTAACAAGAACCTCAGAAAGGATGTAGGTGCAGGTCCCTTCAAAGTGATAGTGATTATGGTCGAAGGTGTTGTAGTGGGCTTCACTTGATACGGTGCAGGTTTGGCTTGGAATACTTTGGCATGTATACTGGTATACTGCAGGATAGCAACGTTGTGAGGAGGTACAAGGCTCTGGGCTGCACTGGAGCCCATTCTTGGTGCAAATGCATTTTTCGCCGCAGGTGCTATCCGTCCAGAACGAGGTACCGACTGGGATGTTGTCTCCTGATACAAAGAAAGGTCAGATCATGCTCGTTTGGCAACGTAAAGATGTTGTGCCTGTATTGTGGTACGGGATGAAATAAATGGAATTTACCGTTATATTTGCACCTTCTTGATCCATGATGCCAGTCTGGTAGCTCCACGTCCATTATGGTGCACGCTGTCTTATACGCCTCCACAGCTGTATAGAGATGTATGTCTGATCCTGAGTGTGAACACAGGTCAAACACACAGGAAGTGAGGTATGGTTCTGGGTTGACACGGCCGTGGCATTGATGGAAAGGTCCACTTGTGTTTGTGATGATGCCACAGAGCTCGGTGTACTCCTTTATGTCTGAGCACTCGGGTTCAGATGTCTGGTCGTTGGAACCACATCTAGAAAGTACATGAAAGATTGAAGTACCAAAAGGTCTCAACGTGTAACATAGCGAGGGTGTGTTTAAAATGATAGAACTGTCATGATTGTATCATGTAATACCCTTTGGGGCTGATGTTTGATCTCCAGCTGTTTCCAAACGCATTATCGTCAGGTGCTGCAGCTCCATCCGGCATCATCTTATCATCTGTAGGATCTCCGTTGTTGTTTCCACACATTCCACACACTGACCCACTGAAGCTTGGACCCAGTTTTACTAACAGGGTCATGATACCATCATAGTAGACCATGAGCTCACTGGAAACATTCACAACCACAAAGTTCTGCTCGTGATAAATCTGAGCCAGATGGCCGACGTGATGAGGGAATGATTTTACCTTTTTACCATCAACCTGCATGGAAAAAAAACCAAAGGACAAAACGATAACGTAAGAAAATCTGTTCCTAAAACTTATCTAAGCCTGCAAATAAAGACGAGGGTATGAAAATACCTTCACATTCCTGTTTTCCTCAATTATAATGCGTGTCTGCTGGCCATCCTGACTTAACCCAACATCCACCACAGACACATAGAATACAGTCCAGCTTCCACTGTGCTTGTTGGTTGCCACCACATGGAATTGTAGGCTGGAATTATCGATGGTACCACAGGTGTGAGAAATCTCATAAGAACAGGTCCCCTTGGGAAAATTTGACCAAACCAAAAGAGGAAAATAAATCCAAAGCAAACCCACAAACAGCCAAACAGTCTGCAGAACGGTGCGATTCTTACCTGAAAGTGTGCAACATTCCCATCAAAGGTGTAGTAATGGGGATTCCCTGACACCATGCACGAGCTCCCTAGGCTGTAGCAGCCATGTTGGCCATTCTGGACCAAACACTCTTGGTTGGGATTGCAGGAGGTGGAGTTACAGCGAATATCATCAGAAGAAAAGCACTGGCACTGCTTTGTACATCCTTCAATCCAGAACTGCTCACCAATCTGCAAGTTCGAGTCGGGATTATTAAACTTAGAATTTATATTTCTCCAAAACCCCCCAGATGCTGCTGGAAAACAGTCTCTAGATTAACATTTAAGGATCTGATTGAAACACTTTTTTGTTGAGATCTCACCTGATAATAGGATCCAGCGTATGAGCAATAGTTTTGTTCTTCTCTTGTACAGTTTCCTCCAGTCCTTTTAAAGCCTTGATTACAGAAACAGCCCTCGGTACAATTCTTATGACAGACAGCATTATCACCTGTACAGTCTGTCCCACAAAGATCATAGTGACTATCCTCTGGACAGTCCATACCTGAGAAATTAGGATATTTAAAGTACTCATTTACACTCATATAGATTCATTTATATATGGATTCACATATTACGCTTCAAAGTGACTTACTGCAGGAAGTTCTCCCTCTCCAGGACTCCACTGTAACACCTGCATTCTGACAGGCACTGACATA
>JAUZSU010117917.1:0-18966 GCA_034780255.1 Parotocinclus maculicauda
TCTATATATATGTGTGTGTATATATATATATATATATATATATATATATATATATATATGTATATGTATAAGCTGTCTGATATATCGTGTGTTTTATCGTGAGTCAGTAAATACGACAGTATTCATAATCTCGTTTCGGTGACCGGTTGGTTTCGACCCACCGCCATGTTAGAGTAAGGTGTGGCCTCAAGGTATTTTTCCGAAAGGTGTTTACAGGTAGAACTTCCCTTAAAAATGTGTGAACTATCCCAAAATATGGTTTAATATCTCTTTGTGTTTGTCTCTCTTACACTTAAAATGACATGCCAATCCCTAAATGGCTAAAAAAACGATCGTTTTGGGTAAAGTTAACCGAGTCTGGGTTGCCAGGTAGAGCTCCTTCTGACGCTCTATGTGGTCATTTTTGAAGAGCTAGGATTATCAAGTCAAGCGAGGGTTAGATCCGGGTAAAGCTCACTTATTTATGGTTTAAATGTTCACATTTTTAAGAAAATGTAAGACCGTGGTGGCCTAGTGTGCTTAGTGAAGGAGCACTATGGTTTAGAAGGTCCAGGATTGATGGTTCTTAAGCAAGGATTTGGAATCACAACGGCTTTGACTTTGGTTGTATTACTTCTAATTGTGTTGCTTCTACTTGTAAGTTGTGTTGCTCTGGATAAACGGGCTACGTGTGAATGTAAAAATGTAAAATGCTGCATGGCGCTGGAGCAGACCTCCTGTTTGTGCAACAGGCTCTCATTGAGATAAACGAGCCGAACGTGACTGTTTTACCAAACCCTACCAAGTGACCATTTTCAGATCCCCATACATCATGTCATATCACGGTTCTTCTCAGGTCATTTATTGGCTTTCACGTTGTAGCACAGGACGAAAGAAGGGGTTGTTTTTTTACTGGGTTTGATGGTCACTAAACAAATCCTGATTCTATTCTTCTTTGCCCTTCATTTAATCCCTAATGTGAGATCCACGTCCTCCTTCGGTTCATTATTGGTTCCATTAGACCACAAACCTACTTGTTTACTTCACGGTCACATTCTGGCCTCCAGACTCTCTCATGTTTATCCTAAACGCACAACCTTGTTGCACTTCCTCATTTTTCTGCCTTTCCCTCTGCTCCCGGCTGCCTACGCAACCGGTGTTTCCTGTATCACAGCCTGCCCTGGTTGCGTAATTATTTACGCGCACACCGCACAGGTGCTTTACACACCTGAAGAGTGCCAGGTGATACCCTAGTGGACACGTGGTGCACTGCCTTAGGTGCCTCGTCTTGCTCTCTATGGACGTCACAGAGAGCAGTTTGATCTAAACTGTAGCCCTGGAGTTTCTGTAGGCACGGCGCTTATGTAGTACATCCGGTTTACTGTAATAGCATGCACAGCTGAGTTATGCTCCAAACCTCAGACCACCAGAGGAAGCTGGCAGTTCTCGTGCTTCTGCTGCATGTGAGATGTTCGTCCTAGATCTTTATGTTCGATTTTCTAGGCTTACTGAAATCCCTGTCCTGTGCTCTCCTTTCTGTCTTGTTCATGCCTTCCTTTGTTGTGTTTTGAGGACCAGTAATAAAGCATGAAACCGTTGCAATTCTCAGCTTTAAATACCAAACGCAGATCACGGACTGTTGGCAGACTCCCAGTACGATCCATCTGCACTTCTGGTGCCAGTTTATACCACGCTCTAGAATGATTTAGATGTTTTTTTTCCTGTTACTGAAGTGTGATATGTGAGAACATCAGACATGTTTATGGTGTAAACTATGAATGTTGATTATTCTGGGTAACTGGGCCAATCGCGAGGGCCAGTGTTAGCCCAAAATGGTGCTCAGGCAAAATTTGGTGCACAAGTCTGCCAGGTAAAGTGCTTTGAGCCAAGGGTTATCTTCTGGAAAGTTCCATACTTACTTTGCAGTGGGATGATCAGAAAGGGTGGAACCCCTAGATGGACCAACGTGTTCTCCACCATCATACCAGGTGGTGAATTCTGGTTTTGGGCTAGAGATGCACCGTTTTAATTTCCTTGGCTGATTCTGAATGCGGATTTGCTGAAATAAGATGGCACGGGTTGCTGACTTGTGCCTGACTCTGTGCTCTTGCTAGCTTTAGCCATTACCTTTTAAGGTGAGGTAATGCTGTTTTAAACGTCGTATTAAATTTGCTGTTCCAAACGTTTTCTGAGTTGTTCTTCCAAGTATTGGAAACGGCCCTCTCTGAAGAGCTTCCTCTCCAAATCTGAAGTCTGAAATCAGTCCCTCATTAGTAATGTGCTATATAGGGAGAGTATGGTTCATTAAGTAGTACTCAGAACACAACTGAAATCTAACACATCACCAAAAACATGGGAAACGACGTTCATTCTCAAAAACTATACATGAAGCTATGAAAAGCACGGTGCTGTTCGTGTTTGGTAGTGTTTGTCCTGCTGTCACCATCGTGCACTTTAAGCGTCAGTGTGACCGGCACAGAATCACTTATGAGACTGATTGGCTGATCTGTGCGTCTTTAGTTAGGATCAAAGTGACGTTTACCAGGGATTTAAACCATGCAGGTACAATCGGGCTTGTTTAAGAACTTTGTCCTGTGATAGACTGGCACCACCTTCAGGTTATATGTGCCCTGTGCCCACATACCCACCTGTGACCAGGTTAGACCCGGGCATAGAACAAAGAAAAATGATAATCCATTCTAGAATTTCTTTTGCTCAGTGTTACTCTTGGCAACATGGCAACCAAATTGGACAGGCCAGTGAAGGCGACTACGGTACGAGCAGACGTATCAGATTGGTATCTTGTATGTTTAAGTTTGGACCCGCGAGCTAAAACGTTTGAGAAAAGAAAAGCAGTTCGATGTGAACACGAAGGATTTAGGTGGCGTTTAAAAATCAATTCTTACTCGACAGTTGGCCGTTAGAATTACGCTGAATTGCAAAATCGGATATGTATCGGGTCAAATTTAGCAAAGTATCCTGGTCAGGGTCGAAGGGGAGGGTCTTGTGCCCAGGATAGTTCACATACCACCTGGGTAGACGTGGGCATAGAACAAAAAGATAATCTTGTTTGACTAAATCGAGGTCGTTAAATAAACAGTGCTTCTTTGTTGCCTTGTGGAATCTTCAAAGTGAACAATGAACTCTTGATAAACTCCTACTTTTCAAGCCTGAGTTAGAGGTTGGAGGGTCGAGCAGATGCCTTATTCCTACTCAGAGATCAGAATCTTGCCTCTTCTTACTCCGGAATGAATTCAGCATTCACATCAAGTGGAAGGTGAAAAACCCGGGTGGCTTATTACTTACCCATGAGCGTGTCGTCATCTTTCATACGGCTGGGATATGAGCGATAAATCCGAGTGACGTGTCGGTGAAGATGCTCCACGGAAAAGCACGCTGGCCGAAACTCCGAAACGCTATTCCTTCCTCTTACTTATTTATGGAGTGGGCACTTTTCTGCCGAAGCGCATTTCACAGTACATCGGCACGCTCGGTGCGGGGAGGCCGGGGTGGGCCGGGATGGGCCGGAATAACGAAACAATGGATTTGTTTTATTTATGAAGGAAGCAACGGAGGATAAAAGACTGTATTGTGTAAACACGGCCCCGCTGTTTTCTTCCTCACTTTATGCGTTTAGTTTGGCGCCCGGGGAGCGTTTGGACCTTTTAACACAGCAGTTGTGGAAAGAATGTGAGGGTCAGGGGATTATTTATAGACCGCTTTAATATCTGACCGTTCTGTTAAAGTGGCTCTGGCAGGGCTGGGATAATATCGATGTTAAAGCCGAGTACGGCTGAGTATGGCTGAGTATTTTTAATCAGTTTCGACGGGAAGTTCGGCGCTCAATGCTTATCTATAGGAGAGACTTGCAGCCACTGCAACAACCTAGACTAAACTCCAGCGTGATAAAATACCTCTGTCTGGGACAGGGAAGAGATGCAGTTGTTCAGAAATGCAATCGAAATCACACATGATATAGAGAAAATGCAAATCTAAAGGAATGTGGCACTTACAGGAACGGAAAGACAGAAATGATCCTTTCATAAGAGTTTGATTTGAATTATAATCTATTATAGAACTTCTGCTTTTATTTATTTTTGCGCTCGATGCTTTGCAAAATTAATAAGGAAACCGATTTGGACAAGCCTGCGCTTGTATCTGAGAAAGAAAAGCAGTGCGGTGTGAACACGGTGGCTTTAAGTGCATTAAAAAATCAGTTATTACTTAAGTTAGAATTATGCTGAATTAAAAACCGAATAGGTATCAAGTCAAATTTTGCCAAGTATCCTGGTCGGGGTCTAACGGGAGGGTCTTGAGCTTAACGACGTGGTACGTTCTGGCCCGGGGTGAGCAATATGATGATAATTTGTCATGTCGTAATCACTTTTTAAGTCAGATTTATTTCTATATATCGCTTTTTATAACGGAGCATCGTCTCAAATCAGCTTTACAATCTTATATGATCTTAAAAGGCCAATCCCAAACTGAGCAAGCCTAGGACGACAGTGGCAAGGGAAAAACTCCCTAAATATAGAAGGATGAAATCTTGGGAGGACCAAGACTCAAAAAGGGGCCGGCCTGCTTGGGTGGCCTAGATGTTAATACTAAATTAAAGTAAATAATAACATATTTACATTTATGGCTTTTAGTAGACGCCCTTATCCAGAGCGACTTACAACTTATACAGTCTTACAATTCACGAAGTTGTGGGTTAAGGGCCTTGCTCAAGGGCCCCTGTGGCAGAGATGGGATTTGAACGCTGGATCTTCTGATTCAGAGTTTAGTACCTTAACCACTAGGCTACTACAGTCCCACATATAAATCAGTAATAAAATTTGAAATAAATAACTAAATAGATTTAAGTAAGTTATTGGAGGCACATCGTCTTGTAATAACTAAGTGATGGAGGGAGTTACGGCACTCTGGCCTTACCCGGGCGTGGTTCGAATTGTACAATTTTATCGTCCTGATGGACATTTTGCTTTTCTGGGCTTAATCGATTATCGCTGATGATGAACATCGTGAACATGCCTTTAAATATCTTGTAGGATATTTCGACCCTGTCGTCTACCCCTATCCTGGACCCCAGTGCATGGGTCCGCGAACCGGCAACGCAACCTCACGGTGCCAGCCTAGCCTGGCACTCAAGAACTGGCATATTCAGCAGCTGGCCCTTAGCACTGTGGCCCTGGAACTGCTAGGATTAAATCCTCTATTTTAAAAGTGGTTATTCGTATATCAAAGCCTGTTTAGTATCAGATCGTTATATTTTTACTCATTAAAACGTTGTAGAATTCAGGTGGACGTGCGCTGACCTGTATTAAGAGAGCGCCGTGCAGCTTGGATCTAAAATTGCAATTCTATGCAGGGATAAAAGGCGTTTATGATCGTTTCGAACCTCGGCCATGTTTTATAAATATCACTTAGTTCTGCTGTCACCCGCAGCAGATCGTTAGACCGAGTCATAAAAACTGCGACCGGTTTCTATGGGGATGTTGAGTATTTTTTTTAAGGAGATGCAGAAGCCGATGTAGTATCGCCTCTTTTTTTTTTTTTTTTTTTTTTTGCATGAATGCATCGAGTGCTCGAGCACGGAGAGGGACGAAACGTGGGGGTTGGGAGGTTTGGAAAGTAAAGTGAAATGAACTGACCCTACATGTTTAAGAGTTTGGCTCACAGAAAATAAGCATCTAACCCCAAGTCCATGTGGAGGTGGAGTGCAAACAGGTGGGAGTGAGTGCCGGGCCTCTCTTCGACCGCACGCCGTGGGCGCTAGCTCGACTTTGCACCGTAGGCACACGCGCTAAATCGGGCGCAACGTCAGGAGAAGGGAGCCGGACCCACAGTCCTCTGCCCCCCCCCCCCCTCCTCTCTTTCTCATGGGCTGGTTGCTTTTGTTTTGAACGATGTGTGTCATTGGTGTATTCAAATCTCCAGCCCAACCCCCCACAGAAGTCGCCTTTGCTTGGTCCCCCACCCCTCTGGACCAGACCTCAAGGCCACACTGTTTATTAGACTGTGAGCCAGACAATGAGCAGCGGAGGGAGAGGGGCGGGGACGAGCGAACAGGTTTATTGTAAAGGAATACAAGAATGTGGTAAATAGAGAGGCAGTGAGTTATGTGTGCTTTGCCCTTAGACTCCGGAGGCGTCGAGAAGCCTTTATTAATCTGCAGCGCTGAGCTTCAGCAGCTTCACTGCCTGACCTTGTACTTTCAATCAAACGGGCAGCGTTCCCGAACAGGTTTTCCCGACGCACCGCATAAAAAATGCTATCATCAAAACCAGGGTTACTTTCCTTCTAAACACTCGTGAAGGTCGAGAGATTGGGTTGGAAGGAAGTGGAGTTTGAGCAGTTTGCTCCTTGGAACAAATGTCTTACTTCCTGCTCTGCGCTACTAATGACAGCCAGCGTGCTTTTTCTTTATGTTTGAAAAGAAGCTTGAGAAGACGTGAGAAACAAAGGGAAAGCCCAGAGCGCTCATGGTTCTGGTTAGGCCACTGCGTTCTCGCTCCAGACGATGAGGAAGTTACAGCGTAA
This sequence comes from Parotocinclus maculicauda, assembly GCA_034780255.1. NCBI lineage: Eukaryota > Metazoa > Chordata > Actinopteri > Siluriformes > Loricariidae > Parotocinclus > Parotocinclus maculicauda. The sequence goes on from JAUZSU010117917.1 coordinate 6,520, forward strand.
AACCGGTCACATAAAGGAAAAACTCGATCGTAACCATGCCAAAGCTAAGGTTTCTGATCATCGTGTAGTATCTGAGTTTATTATTATAATGATTACAGATGCACATCTAATGTCAATCTCTGGAGATCCTGATTTAGAACTGTTAAGAGCTTTGTCGATTTCAGGAATTACGAAATGTACAAATTGGCGTGGTACTGTGCAAAAGTCTTAGGCCACCATTAGATTGGATGTTCCACTCATCAGCTTGATCAGATTGTACAGTCTAAAGAAGCTTGATCAGGAATGGGCTTTTTAGAAGGGTAGCAAGAACCCTTTTTTTCTAAAGGGGTGCAAAGGCTAAGCTGTACCAAAAATTCACAAAGATTGGAGTGCAGATCAGTGGGTAATAGGATTATGGCGTGATCCAAACATGAAATTGTTAGGCCCGATAGTCAGGAAGATTGATTTAAAAAAAATTTTGCTTGTTATACCTAAAACACACCTAAAGGTGGCCTAAGACTTCTGCACAGTACTGTTTATTCTTATATCGATGCATGACAATGCTGTTTAAGATCAAACTTTTGATTAAGAATTAGAAATAATGTACCGCCAAGCATATTAGTGTTAATATACAAAAGTCAGAAGCATAAGTTCTAACAAATCAAAATCATTATTAACGAGAGTACTACCACTAATTAACGTTAAAAGAAGCGGTGTGGGCCTGCTATATGAACATAAAAGAGAAACTTTAAATTAAAAATTAAAGTGCAGATCTATTCCCCTTGAGACATCAATTGAAATCAATTTATGGGTCTGGAGCGTGTGTGTGTGTGTGTGTGTGTGTGTGTGTGTGTGTGTGGAGGGATGTTGGTAGTGGTACATCGTCAGTGGACAAGCATCTCTTTCTGTTTTACCTATCCTTCTTTATCACCTCTCGCACCGTTTGCTGTTCCTTTTTCCTCTTTTCGGCCTCTTGTTGAGCAGATGTCGGCTCTCGGGATGCTTTTAGAGCGTTGGAGATTCACGGAGACGGCACGGCCATTTAATTCACCCTCATGATTTAATCATTTCTCTAGTGGTGCTGGAAAGCCAAACGGAGTGTGTCAGAGTGAGGAGAAACAGCCATGAAATGCAGGGCTGACTTCTCTGGCATTTTTTAAATTTTTCACAAAAGGATGCGTTTTTTAAAAACACCGTTCTGATCTGGGTAAATACTGATCCATCGAGGAGCATACCGAGGTCCTCACAGCGTCCGAGCCTAATTATACCAAACGTCAGCTCCTCGATGGTGGTGTGCCTTATAATAGCTTGTGTCATATGTTCATGCGGATGATCAGTCGTGTCCGTTAACATCACACCCGTTCACACGATCGAAGTGTCTGCAGGCGACGGGTGATTTCAGGTCGCCAACGATTAAAATCTCTGCGTCCAGACTGAAAGCATTCTGTTACTGGCGCTGAGAGTTGACAAGAACCCCCAAAATGTAAATGTAGGTTCGCGTTTACCCTGACAAACACCCCGATAAACCAGTAATAGCCCAGAGTGGTCATATGTAATTTCTTTGACAACACAGTAGCATTGATGAGGACGCTCATAACAGAAAGGAACTGGTGTGGATTTTACACAACAGACCAAGGTTGGTCACGTTTGGTGGAAACCGAGAACCTTCTCAACAACCTGAAAAGGAAGCACCCCAAAGAGAATGCAGAAAGCCTTAAAGCACAGGGAGTGCACATGGGTGCAACAGGCAGAAACGGCTCTGAATCAAACAAATGCTTTTAAAAGATCGCTGATGCACTGACATTTTACCTGGCCCAGGATCTGATCGAATTGTGTGTTTGTGTTTTTTTTTTTTTTTATATAATTACACTGCTCACAAATAAAATCAAAATGTTGTTCGATTACGCAAATGAGACCCAAACTCAGTTGTGATTGAGTAGCGAGTGATATATTCATGGGGCTGGACCAGAGTGCCCCCACATTGACTGTTCAGTAGGGTGTATGATCACCCAAGAGTGCCAAAACACCGTGACCGTGATGGGATCTGAACAGGATCAGATAATCCAGCAGTTCTTCTGGGATTCTTTTTGTATTAATTATAAAATATCCCTTTTTGTGAGCAGTGTAGTTGATCCCTGTTACTACTCACTAAGTAAATAGAACTGCATGCAGAAAGGCAAAAAAAAAAAGTGACTGCTTAGTGACAAATTAGTCTTTAAAACCACTATATAATCTGTTCATGATAGTAAATTATGATCCAGGTTTAAAAAAAATTGTAATACGATGAGTTTGCCAGATGAACGTTTTTTAATCTCACTGATTAAAATGTCTGTGGACTGGAAATGTGTCACATCTGATAGCGATTCTGCATTTTAAACCTTTGTTGGCTCCGGTGTAAGATGTCGGATTTTGTCGCTTTGTTTATTTTCTTTGTAAATACAGATCTAAAAAGGGAGTGGTGTTTGAATACCAACGAACACACACTGTTTGACGAGTGCGACATGATTGAAATGTATAATGTGTGTCTAAAGTAAACGATTTAAACATGGGTTTAGTCGTTATGGAAATTTGACAAGAGCAGGTTTATAGACGTGACTAATTACTGTCAAGTTTATTTCTCATTCAGAATGTTGACCTTTTTGATTAGTTTTTTATTTCTGATTTGTGACTAACTAAATGAAGCAAAAGCAGAGCGTCCCGCTTGACCTCGGCTTCCAGGGCACTAATGGGCTTCACGGTTGGCGCCTCAACCTCCTAGGAAAGACCCTCCCGTAATTCGAACCTGAGCCCGCAGGAACTGCCGTTTCTTATCAAGCTACCGGGGTTCCAACGTAAACAGATTTGTCAGATAAATCTAATCGTAGCAGTAATTTACAATCTCACACTGAACTCGTGTTTTATTTATGTTTACCTGAATCCTATTCTGCTCTAAACCCTGTTATATAAAGAACAACAAACGCATTCACACCTCATTCTCTACAACATGTGACCACGAGGCAGTTGCCAAAGGCCTGCAAAATGACATGTGGGTTCCAGATTGCTTTCGCGGTGCCTGGAGTTGCCCTGCTTGTTGTAGCAGGTTGTGTCTAATTGTAGAGAAAACCTTTAACGAGAAGCCAAAAGCCATAACCACGATTTGGGCTGTAAAAGAGCATGGCACTATAGATTTCTCGCCAAAGAGATTTGTAATTGGCCTGGCAACCCACGGCTCTTGGATGGCAGGAAATCTTTCATACCTCTCGCTCCCAGAATGGAGCAGAGTGCAGTGCGGACTAGCAGGAGGGTTCAGGTTATTGATTTACAGCACTTTAAAAAAAACCCCAAAAAAACCCTTTGCTACAACCCAACCCCAGGAGTTTGGCGTTGAGAAGAAGAACAAATAAAATCATTTTGAATGGGAGAACCCAAGTGAGTTTTAGCTTTCGGTTACTGGCACGGAGTCTCCCGACAAAACCAGACACACGCTCCTAGAGTTTCACAGGCCATTGCTTTAAAGCTCCATGCCTGCTACTTAGATATCATGGAAGAATGACATGATTAAATGTTCGGCGGCTGCATTTCTGTCGGTTCTTTATGTTGGCAAACATACAACTCGTGTAGAGTATCTGCAGCCTCCCACAGCCCTGTCACACCGTTTGTTTACATTTCATCTAGATTGGACAGCCCTGTCTGAGCCTGGCTCTTGTCTCCTAACGTCTGCTCAGACTTTGAATCTTGCAAAGATCAGCGTTTAGGAGAGCGTAATTTAGCGTCCCACTTGGACGCTCTGCAGACTGAACTGCTCTCGAATGCGTTCTTTTTCATACGCTGCTTTTAATAGCTGAGTGACTGTTAGACATTTTGTTTGGCCTCTATGGAAGTCTGGCTTCTGTCTGCACTCGGTAATACTCTCTGTAACAGGAGCTTATTAGTAGCTAACAGCCAGTATATCAAGTGCAATACTTTTTGTGGCACGCACACACGTTTTATTAATGGTTTTTTCAAAAAAAACCCCAAAGACTGAAATTAAATGAGGACAGAAAATCAATACCTGACATTAATTTAGTTTAATAGGCAGAGCCAGGCGAGATCATTTCTGCTTGTTTCCAGCTGAAAGAGCATGCATGGAGCTCTGGAAGTGCTCTAATAAAGCAGTAAGCCACGAGGGGTCATGCACCAGGGTGTCGTTAGGCGTGACACGAAGCACAGGGACGCCTCTACCCATGATAAATTCACACACAAAGCCTTGAGTAGACCAAAAAATTGTTTAATAGTTTAAATATTGTAGTAGCAAAACCTTATCAGGCACCAAGATTATCAAGAAAGAAACAGCTTGGTAATCATTAGGGACGCACCGATTATTGACTGTCCCAGTCCGATACGATAACCGATTTTTAGCACCTTATTGTGGGTGATACCGATATTAAAAAATATTAATATGTGAATATTTAATATTATTATATCATATTAGTTATATTATAATATGAATTCATAGTTAATGATGATTTTACTTTTCTGGATTTAAAAAACACTCCTTATAATCCATATATGAACTGATGCTATAATGGGAATCACTAATTTATTTTATGAATAAAATGCAATAATAATAATAATAAGCAAAAAATAAACAGTTAAATGAGACATGACTGACTATAAACATGAGGTGCAGCTCACAGTCCGATTTATTTGATTAATAATACTATTTTCTGTTTTTTTTTTTCTGTGAGAATTTATTTTTTATTTTTTTGGCCTTTAAACTTCAGAGGAAACACCAAGAAAAATTAAGTGTGTAAGAATAACTGAGAAGCTTCAAGAAAGAATAGAACTGCATTTATAACTAAATAAAAACAAAGAACTTCATAATATAAAGTTCTGATATCGGAAAGATGCAGAAAACTAAAAGAAATTAGTATAATGGCAAATAATATATCACTTGTAATCATTATAAAAAGTGTCCGTTAATCGGGATATCGCCCGGCACTAGTTTATAATCTGTTAGTAATTGCTTCGTTAATCTAAAGTCGTTCATAAATCAGAACTAACCATAAAACTTTAGATTTGTAACGTACTGTGATTTACTGAACAACCCAGGATTGATTTGTTAAAAAAACGGGCGCATTAACACACTACATCATGTGTTTTATTGAGTGCGACTCAACCGGGCAGGTTTTATAAACAGGAGTGTTTTATAATGTTATAAAATCTTTAAATGACTCCCTGACGCTCAGCAGACACGGAGTAAAGGAAGAAGTGGTGGATTCACCAACAGCAGAACTTCTGCTAGGAAAAAAAAGCCCTGCTGCTCCCTGCAGAGAGGGAGGAATTCTTCCACAGCGTGGAGGTTGCGAACGGTCTGGAGGTCGTCGGTGTGACCCAGCGCGTGGATTTGAAAAACGAGCCATTGTCTGGTCTAATAATAGTGTATTGTGTGTTGTTTAGTAAAGGTCTGGACGTTTTGAGTTTTTAGCAGGCCCTCTTATCCTGATCCAATCTCACAAAATACAAGCCAAGCCTTGTAGGTTAAAAGCTCTGCTCAAGGGCCCAACCCGGGGCAGCTTGGCGGTGCTGGGCCGTGAACCGTGAAGCTTAAGGTCAGTAGTCCGGTAGCTTATCCGCTGAGCCTCGAGAGCCCAGAATCGAGCCGCGCTGTACTGAACCTGTGCTGGTACAGCTGGGCGACGTGGTGGAGCTTTCTGCTCGTGGATCTGCAGTCTGGTGTTGCTCCTCATAACACACAACAGTGCTGCTGCTTATCTACAAAACAAACAAGAGCAAATTTATATTCAAGTACTAACAAACTAGATAAGGGAAATGAGTGCTAAATTGTTGGCGAGCGTATCAGAAGGGGGAGTACGCACAACTGGACGACTTTAGTTTGTTAATGGGGTCTGCGTTTGCCATTTGATGCCTTTGAAAGTCTGAACACCATTTACTTCTCACGGCTCGTTCTTTGTACACACACACGCACACGCGCTCCCCGTCCCCGGGAACGAGGTAATGAACAACGTATTTAACAAGGACTGAGTACATGTCATTACTGCATTGCTCTTCATGGCTGAGCTGGTGAAATGTTTTCCGTAATGAAGCATATATCTGTTTGACCTTTGCTACACCGGCTGGTTAAATTGAGTCTCGTGGAGTAATTGCTCCGAGAGAGAACGGACACAGCGATTCCTTTCCCAGCCTCGTCTTACCCCTGCCTTTCTGGAAGGTGCAGATTAGAGCTGTACAGTGTCGCGCTCTGAGTCCTCACCCTCCGATGTCCTTAACGTGTCCACCTAGTAGAGCCTGTGAGACGGGCTGGGATTTGCAGTATTGATCCTGTATCGATCGGTCAAGCCAGCGTCGCCCTTGCAACTAACGGTCCGTCCAACTAAGGGCGCTCCCAAATCTATCCGAGCCAGGTTCTGGATCTGCTCAGGAGCGCTGGATTTAGTTCTTAGCTCCGTCTCCTGTATTTTTCCTCTCCTTTTAATTGCTCTTCACACTCCCAGCTTTTCTCACAGGTGTTTATTGACGGCTTCGTCACCCGTCTCGCCGCGTTTTTCCGATCCCCGTCCTCTTCGCAGACTCTCCTCAACCAACTGACCTGAAAAAATGTCCTCTTCGCCCCCGATGCGAAGGCGCAAGTTCTCGAGGCTCGTTACTGCCATGACCGAAACGCTGCCCCATGAGACAGGGCTAATGCCATTAGTCCGGGAGCTGTCAGAGAAAAAACAACAATGACCTTTTAGATCATTCACACTCAAAGCCTAGATAGGCAGCTTGTATTAGGAATGCACGAGCCAATTTAAGAACTCCCTAAAGACGACGGGTAAATGTTAGCTGAACACATAAATGTGTCGTCTGGGCCTCCTTGTTAGGCCGTCTTTAGCTGGTTTTTTGCATTTGCTGTTTAGAAAGTGGGTTTTTTTTTATGCACTGATATACTAATAAGACCCTTTGTGACCTGATGGACTTCAAATCTGAAGGAAAAGGGAAGTGATGTGAGGCAAAGGCAGATTCAGGAAACGCTACTACAAAAATCGACTGGTGACGAAGGACAAGGTGCCACCCGGCTCCAAAAGACAGACCGATCTCACCTTGGCATGGCATGGAATAAATTGGGATATGAAGTCACTGGAGCGATGCTGATGCACGCTTGTTCATGTCCTGCCTCTGGTGAGATGACGTTTGTCTGGCTGGATGCCCTGAGGACGATGTCACTTCAATGCCAGGAGGTCCTGTCTTGGCTCTGGATTCCTTGTATAGTGTTCTCCTGACCAGGTGTGCTCTAGATTGGCATTTTTGAGCGACACCCTTCACCCCTCCCTTGTGGGGACACTTATTTACATCACCAGATGATTTTGTAATGGGCCGCGAGTCCCTGTGTCTCTACAGGGTATGAGGTGTTCCTTCCCATGCTTTGCCAGGTTGAACGTCCAACCCTCAGGTCCTGTCCCGGGTCGCTTTAGTCTGCACGTCTCTCTGTACTCTCCTCGCTGGGATTTTTCTATGGAGCGTTGGAGTCTTGTGATTCATACACAGGGAGTTAAGCAGTCCTTAAATGTTAGGAAATATTAGATCAGTTAAAACGCCTGAACAAGAGCAGAACCACTCCTGGCTTTGGTTTGATCCAAAACAGAACGAGCATCATCCCCTCTGAGTGGCACTGTGAAATTGATCAGCGATGCACCTTCTTACGGCCAGTCGAAGCTGTGTGAGGTCGATGTACGGGAAGTCAGTGACACATCATTAATAGCTATGAATGTCATTTGGCTGGAAATAGTCATTGTGAGGGCAGGTTCCGTTTTCAAGCCAAACCAGGCCCAGTTTGTTTCTTACTTAACTCAGTACAGCTGTGGAACTTGGATTTTTTTTTTCTCCCCACAATTGTAAAGTGGTGGTTTGGCTTGTCCTCCCTGATCTGCTTCCTCCTGTGGTTTTGTCTCTTCTGATTTATTCCTGTAAGACCTTTTTAATGGCTATCTGCGAGCCAGCTCTTCACTCCACTTACTTCTCACTTTTCGGTGACCCTCTTCCCTGGCATGTAGCTTTTCCCTCGTTTGGGCCGTATAACGTCCCCGTTTGCTGCTAAGCCGCCTCTGTACGCCTTTCTCATCAGGTTCTTCACAGCTACAATTTAGTCGTCCTTCATCAAACCCCCCCCAGCAATCTGTGGGAGTCACGTTTGTCGTCTCCTACATTCTTTCTTTACAGGGACACCTCATTTTTCTTGGAGCTGTGCAGATGACCTCACTCTCCTCCCTTCTCAGCGTTGTGCGTTCACTAGAAATGTTGAAGGTTAAGTCACATGGGCAGTGTAGTGATCCCCCTGGGCCCGTCAGCCCATCTCGTCTGCCTTCTAATGGAATTGTGTGTTGACAATGAGCTGTTTTCTGCCTTCTGATGATTGTGTGGACGATTGTGTGCCTTCTGTTTTAATTAGTTCCCCAGTACACTTATGAAATTGGACAGTGGCTCATACCTTGTGTCCTTACATTGTATAACTCGAAAATGTCCAAGGACCAGAGAGAGACAAAACAGCCGCTGTCTCTGCCGTACTTCGAACAATTTGCCTTATCTCGGTGTATGAAAGAGAGCTTCTGTCTTAAATTTTTTTTTTTAACCTGTGTTTTTCTTTCTCCCTCTCTCTCTCCTTCGTCTCCTCTGAGGCTTGACATTTAGACAGAATTAATGAGAGGGTAACATTAGTGTCTTCCTTCTCTGGAACAAATAAGCTTTTGTTTTTCACTCTTCAGTTTTGAACTTTACTAAGGTGAGCCTATTGAGTTGCATCTTTAATGTGTTGTATCCAGAATTTTAAATGTTTACTTTAGGATTGCATCAGATTATGGCCTAAAGGCTCGACTCCCCCTACTCCAACACACACACGTGCATCTCTTTTGCTTTTTAAACATTGGAATTCATACAAAACGAAATAAAGTGACAAATCACCTTTTAAAGGTAAATTAGCGATTCAGATTGTGACCGCCCGTCAACTTTAACCTTTAAGAAGTTTATCGACCCGCTCTCCAGCATCATCCCTCCGCCCCTGCTTTTCGGAACGTTGCCGTTTCATGTGGTGAACGTGTGATGACCTGATGGCACATTCTGCACGCGTTACAGTAACGACCTCACCGTTGGATCGGTGGGAACGCGTTTCAGAACGAAAAATGGGGTCACGCACCCCTATAGAAATCTCTTTTCATCCTGATCCCTCTTTGCCATCTGTGTCTCTTTGATTGGATGCTGCAAAGCTTTTTTTAAGCTCAAGATTATTAATAAGCAGCTTCTCTCTTCTGCACCTCTCCTCCCTCTGTCTGTCGCCACTCCTACCCCCCCAACACAAACCCCCCCCCCCCGGTTCTCATCTCGGTTTCTGCCTGATAACCACACGTTATCCAGATCCTTCCTTCCTCTTCAGCTCTCTGGGCTCCCTGTGGCACTCTCGATGGCTCGGTGGGGGTGAGACTGGGGTGAGTCCCAGGTTGTGCTGTCCTACTTTTCCTTTCCTGGCCTCCCTCGTTCTGTTTATTTATTCAGGTGCAGAAGGGAGGGATGGACGGACGGACGGATGGACAGACTGACGGATATTTTGGGGAATGCAGAAGGGGAGACTGGGGGGAGAAATGGGCTGTTCTCACAGGTGGGGGTTGGGGTGGGTAATAAAGGATGAGTGCAGTAATGAAAGCTGTGTGAAACAGCTGCCTAAAGACTGGCAAAAGCAAATGAATAGTGATAATCTCAGAGGAGCTTGATGAACTTCTTAAAATAGTTGAACATACAGTTATTCGGTTTGATGCTGCAGCGTTTGCGTTTCACTGGGAAAATGAAAACGGAACGATTTAATTTAAGCAGCTTATGCCGTGCTGATCTGATAACCAAGCTGAAGTTATCAGTTAACTTGATCTGATCAGGCTTAATATATTTTGCTGTGATACAGTATGATGTGAATTGACACAACACAAGTTTTGATGCCGGGGTCATTAACATTTACATTTACAGTATTTAGCAGACGTCCTTATCCAGAGTGACTTACAAAAGTGCTTTAAGACATCAGTAACATCATCCATTCTTAATAATAAGGAATCTAAACATGAATACACTTCTGAAACTGTAAAGGTTGTGGTTTATTTATTTTATTTTATTTTATTAAAGAGATAGAAAGAAAAGGGTGGGGGTTTAGTTGAGGTAAGTGCGGAATAAATGGGTCTTTAAATTGTTGAAACTTCTACCTGCTACAGGAAGACTTATTTTTTTTGGCGTGAGTTACATCTTCTCAATGGATGTAATGAGTGTATTAGTATAACAGTAAATCTGGGCAATTTGCCAGCCCCTGGATTGGACAGTCGTCATTCTTTAGGACCCTTTGTGCCCCAGTATATGGCCGTTTCTGTTGAGTCAGTGGAGGCTTTTCAGACGGTATGTGGTGAACGGCAAGTTTTACATGGATACGATGAGATTTGCTCACTGGTTGCCATGGAAAACTTTGAGCACGTGTAGGACTTGCATGGATTCAGCTTCCATGTGACGCATGATAGCGCTATGGCCTATTTTAGAAGCGCTGACTTTTGTAACATTACAAAGAGAACCAAGCAGCTGACTCAGATTTAGTAATCCATGACCTTGTGATCTAACCGAAAAGTGATAGGTAACTGATACAATGACCGTTGGACACATAATAAACAAGGTGTGTGTGTGTGTGTGTGTGTGTGTGCGCTGGGGAGAAATATAAAGAGACAGAAGCAGGGAAAGCTGATGGCTGCCTCCCACACACACGCACACACACTATGTTCAGCAGATGCAAAGCATCATCTGAGAGCCTGGACTGAATCACTTGGACTGAATCACCACACAGTCATAAATCAATAACATGGAGACAATGACAGGAATAACCTGGTTCATAACATGGATCAGCTCACCATGTGGTCACCCATGATAGATTAAAGGTCAGTGACCAGACAGGTACTCACACGGACTGCCACCGGGCATTAAACCCCACCGAGTGAGAGGGAGCGACAAAGAGATGGTTATGAGCTTGCCAACATACAAATTTAGACAAGGCATCCTACATCCATGGTGTTTAAACTGCCATAATGTATAAAGCAACAGTCTGAAATTTCACGATACATTCATATTGCTCAGAACTTCTTAACTCTCAACTTCTCCAGAACTCTGTTACCCCAATATAAAAAAAACTGCTTTATGTCAGTAACTAGTGTAAGGTTTGTGTATTTTGCTAGTACTGATTTGCATTTTTTTATCTTCAAAGGCTGGAGCTCTCCTTATTTTTTACTTTTATTTATTTATTGTATTGTATTATTTAGACTTTTTGCTCTTTTAGTTTATAGTGTTTGCATTAGAAGCATTAAAGAACAGACCGTGTCGTTTCGGCTGTTTTCAATTTGTTCGTTCAATATCGTATCTTTTCATTATTCAGTATAGCACAGGGATACTAACTTACTCACATCGGGACACTTTAGAGACACCAGATGACCTTACACATAGGAAATTGACACAGACAGAGGAAGAATGCACACATGTATTACAATTCAATTCAAATTTATTTAAATTGCGCTTTTTATAACAAAGCATTGTCTCAAAGCAGCTTTACAATCTTATATTATCTTAAAAGGCCAATCCCAAATTGAGCAAGCCTAAGGCGACAGTGGCAAGGAAAAACTCCCTGAAAGTAGTAGGAAGAAACCTTGGGAAGACCAAGACTCAACAGGGGACCCATCCTTAATGGGTGGCCTAGATGTTAATTAAATAAATACTAGTATTTTAAATTATAGAAAAATTAGGTAAATAGTTTAAATCATTAACAAATCAATAATAACATTTAAATTAGTAATAAAAGAAATTAACTCAATTATAAAACAAAATAGATTATAAAATGAGTCTTCAGTGGGAGGTTCTTGGAGGCACATCGTCCCCTAATGTCCAGCGCTGCTGTGAGTAAATAGACAGTGTAATTGATACATTTAGCAATCTGCTGCTCCACAGAGTAAACTTTTGAGCTGCAGGTTTTTACTTGTCCCCCTTTTTGACGAATATGGATTTGTCCTATTATTGATTCCAGTGTTTCCCACAGAATTAGTTTCTAATTGTGACGGTAAGTGCCATCATTGGCGGTGCTGACTCCATATGGTGGCACCTAGAACCTTAGCGGCACTGGCTTTTCTTGGTTATTATTCCCCTATTTCATCACCCTGATGCTGTTGCTCAAGCTAATTCTGATATGTGGAACTAGTGCACCCTTTAATAACTTGTGCCGGTTAAAGGTTGTGACTGCTGATGTGTGATATACAACTAACTACCATTGAGCTTTTTACACACTTCACGGGCAGCACGGTGGCTCGGTGGGTAGCACCACTGCCTCACAACAAGAAGGTCCCGGGTTCAATCCCAGGGTGGAGGAGCTTGGGTTCTTTCTGTGTGGAGTCTGCATGTCCTCCCCGTGTCTGCGTGGGTTTACTCCAGGTACTCCGGTTTCCTCCCACAGTC
>JAUZSU010117928.1:0-18964 GCA_034780255.1 Parotocinclus maculicauda
TTGAACCTTCACACTCTGCTCTTACTGGTGCAATGTGCAATTAATGAAGATTGGCCACCAGGCTGGTCCAATTTAGCAATGAAACCTCCCACACTAAAATGACAGGTGTTTCAGTTTCATTGTCCAACCCCTGTACATTAGACATTACATGCTACATCGCATATGTTGCCAGGTGTACTTATGTATAATATATCTCCTAGTCAAGTTAGAAATTACTGTGTACATTACCTATAAATTATGTATACAATATTACCTAATTCTGTTGTGGACTTTTGGCGTAATGCATTTTGAAATCCTAGTCATTATCTAGTAATTTAGGACATTTATGCCCACTAAAACTGAGATATTGGCATCAAATAAATTTTATGTATATGCAGTCTGCTACAGCAGTTCTCACACATAGCCCTTAGGTTTAACTACTGCCTGATCTGGTGCTTGCAGTGGCAACTTAACAAACGTACTTCTCAAGGTAGGTAGAGTTACTAGGATGATGGGTGGCATAATTCTAATGAGTGTCCTTGGGACACATGCATAATCTGAGCAACTTGTTCAATCCCATGTTTTCAGGACTAGGCATCCCACAAATGTTTGGTTCTCTAAATCACACTTTGTGGGTTGATAGGCAAGCCAGATGTACAGTACTGTGCAAAAGTCTTAGGCCACCATTCTATTTGGGTTTTAGCAATGGTAGAATAAATATTTCAATTTTTTTCACTCCACGATAGTCCCTTCTCCACTGATCTTTATTCCTATCTTAAAGTGGTTTTCTGACTGCTACCCTTTCAAGCTCAAGCTTCTTCAGACTGTAGAAGGGTCAAATTGGCATCTTGATGAAGCTGCATGACACTGCTATTGGTCAAGCGTAATAGGAGGCTACTATAGCCTACAAATGCTTTTTTGGTTGTAATCAGAAGAGACTGCGAAATAATTATATACGGCCATTATACCAGTGCTAAAACAATGATGTGTCTCATCCATTAGTGACCTGAGACTTATGGATAATACTGTATCCGCACAAATTGTTGTAAAATTGATTTTTACATTATATGCCCCCTTTTAATTAAGTAAATCAGTTCCATGTCCTTACAAATATAGGAAGAACCACCATGTCCAGCAATCTGCTAGATTTTGTCTTGTATATTGCATCTAGGACACCCATGGAGGATGTGTCCCCTGTTGAGTCTTGGTCCTCCCAAGGTTTCTTCCTACCATTTTAGGGAGTTTTTTCCTTGAAACTGTCGCCCTAGGCTTACCCAACTTGGGATTGGCCTTTTAAGACAGTGTAATATTGTGAAGCTGCTTTGAGACAATGCTATGTTGTAAAAAGCACTATATAAATAAAATAGAATTAAATTGAATTGAATTGAATATTGCCAGCCTCTTTAGCAAATAATTCAGCCACATGACGTGGCTTACAACTGTTTTGTCTTTGTAATGCTTGCTTGGTTAGCATTGCTTAATTAAAATATGATGTAAATATTTTAGCGATTGCCCCCTGTTATTTACAATATATTCGTATTTGTGTTTCCACAGAGGGAGTCTCAGTAACTGAGACGGCATCTCTAGAGAGCACTACGCAGCAGGCCCTTCAGTATGCTCTGGCTGGGGCTACTCAACAGGTCCAGATCCACCGGATAGGAGAAGACGGACAGGTGCAAGTAGTAAGTATGCGCACACATGCAGATGGCGGTGTGGTCCTCTGCTCTGTATTTAAAACCATCTCAACATTCATGCGCTACCCTGTATTACTTATTCCTAAACAACTGAGCACACATCCTCAGCCACACGTCACATCCATCTGAGAGTCTGTGTGGGGCCCTTTCCTCCTTAGTGTTACTGTTTAATCAAGCTTATTGCTTTTATATTTTAAAGCTTCCGGTGTGCCTTCTTCTATAACGTTCCACTTGCAGACCTTTCCATGACCCCCTGAACCAACCAGCTGCCTCTAGTCAGATCCCTTTTACACACACCCACTCAGTTATTTTGACTTGTGTATGTATAAATGCATATTAGAGCTGGCCCCACCGTCTCTACCACAGTGTAGCTGGGTCGTTCAAGCTCTGCTGTAAATACAACATTGCTTCATATCTCAAATTGTCTCGGCAGTACTGTCGTAGCAGTAATCTTATTTATAGAGTATAATGTATATAGGTTTTATTAAATGTATATAGCTTTTGTTATGTTGTTTTGGCCTGGACAGTGGCTCACCTCACAGCATGGTCCAGTCCAAGGTGTAGGGGTTTGAGCCATTTCCATGTGAAGTTTGTATGTGTCCATGTGGGTTTACTCTGGATACTCCAGTATCCTCCCACAGTTCAAATACATGAATAATTGGTGTCTCTAAATTGCCCCTAGTATATGGGTATCTGTATGAGCGTGTGTGCCCTATGATGGATTGGCACCCTGTTTAGGGTTGTTCCTGCCATGTGCCCAACGCTGCCGGATAGGCACCAGCTATCCCGGTGTAAATCCTCTCTAAAGGATTAACCGGATAAGAAAGTGATTGAATTAATGTTTTGAATACATATAGTTGAATAATTATTGACCTCTCATGATATTTTCTAGGCTTGAAATATGTTTTAAAGCAAATATGTTTTAAAGCAACGTTAACCTACTTCTCCTCACCTAATTGATGGTGAGTCCACTCCACATCTTAGAAATATAAACAATAAGAAATATGGAATAAAGTAGAATGTAAAATGTTAACTTCACACAAATTAACTGTACCATGTGCTTGGTTGTTTGTGAATTTAGAAATGTCAATATTTTTACTGAAATTATCATCAGGTTTTCATAAATGTTATTTTTAAAATCTCTTACAGTATTTATGAGTGACAAAAGTATGTAATATTGGACACTTTTCCTCAATAAATAAATCATATATGTGAACATTTGCTTGCAATACATGGTGTGACTAAATAAGTGCAACTAAATATTTCCAGTAACCGTTGATCAGTCTTGAACATTGACTTGGAGGAATAAGACCATTCTTCCATACAGAACAGCTTCCACTGTGGGATTTTGACGAGTTTCCTTAAATTAAAGGAACATTACATCTAACCATTTTTGGTAGAATAACTTTTTTCGTTTCAGATTTCCTAGTACTGTGTAATTCAATATTCCAATCATGATGGCAAGGACAGTGGTAGCCTAGCGAATAAGGTATTGTAATCTGGACCAGCAGGACCAGGATTCAAATCAGTTGTAAGTAATTCTGGAAAAGAGTGTATGCTAAACTATATAAATGTGAATGCAACACTCAGCCAGCACTGCTGCTGATTCTGGGACCATGATAGTATAGCGGTTAAAATACTGGAGTATAGATCAGACTTTTCAGGGTTTAAATACAACCTCTGCCAAGCTGCCATTGTTTGAGCAATACCTTTAACCAACAATTGCTTGGATTGTGAGATTGTGTCAGTCTTAAGTCACTCTGGTTAAGAACGTCTGATGAATGACTAAATGCATCAGGCTATAATGTATCCTGGAATGTGGGGTATTTATTTTTGAAGATGTAATGCTCCCCTTTCAAACCAATACGTTCTATTTCGGGTACTTTCACCCACACACTGTTTTTCCAAAAGCAATCTTTGTTGGTTGACAGAGTAATAGTGGTCTTGAATTTACTCAATTTGTACACAGTCTGTCAAGCTGTGGATTGGTATAATTCATAACATTGTTATATTTCGTGATATAATGTTTTTATGTAGCCTGATGAGCATCAACAACTTTTTTCTGGGGTTCTCAGAAATCTAATTTATTTGTGCCATGATACACTTCCACAACAAATTAGATCACTGTTATTTTAAAGCTGCAGTGTACCTACTCACACCTCATTGTCATTCTATTGATTGAAAACACCTGACTATAATGTCATTTAAATTAACTGTTAATCATGGAGGTTAATGTACTTCTGCCACTCACAGATATGTAATAATGGATTGTTTACCTCAGTAAATAAATTAGTCTTTAATTAAATAAATAGTATAATATTTTTGTTTCATTTGTTTCATTGAGTTCTTTTCACCTACAATACTTGGGTGAGATTGTGGTGATATTTTAGATACAGTAGATACATATATACACTGAAATATAGAACATTCTGAAAAATTTACAAAATTTCCACCACTACTGTAGGATTTTTTGAAAAGTTATTGCAGTTATTACAAAAGTGCTACGTGTCCTCGATCTTATAAAAAAAGGTGAAATAAGCGCTCACTTTTAAACTAAGGAGACACAGATAACAGGTGATAACACATAAAATGCTTCTTTTTTCCCTTTCCAGATTCCACAGGGACACCTCCACATAGCTCAGGTGCCACAGGGTGAGCAGGTCCAGATCACACAGGACAGTGAAGTAAGTGCCTCTTAAATATTTTTATTATTATTTTTTTCTCTACAGCAGTGGATACATTTTTATGCAATGATCCATTAATCAGATTGATAGCTCAATCAGAATAGAAAGCGTTCATGAGTACACCTCGGTCTGTATAATCAGATCGAGGCCAATCCAAATGCAGTTAAACGAGGTGGGTAATAATTTATAAAATAATTTATAGGGAAAAAGTAGCTGTTGAAAACTTTGAGATGGTTGGCTTAGAAATTCCAGAAACAGATCTGTTTAAATATATTTAAGAAAATGAATGGCAGTGTTTTAAGCTGAATGTGTATATGAATGATGAAGGTTGTGAATTCTTTCTTCCACTCTGTTTATTATGAAGATCCTGCTTTAAGATTTACCTAAAAGCATGATGACTGAAATCTGGCGAAACATGCTGACCAATCACTAGGTCCTTGTGCTCATATTAACATTTACATCGTAGTTACATTATATTTTACGTTTAATTAGAAGGCACCCTTAACCAAAGCAACTTGCTTCTGGTACAGTCATACAAGTCCTAGTATTGTGAGTTAAGGGTCTTGCTCAAGGACTCAACAGTGGCAGAGGTGGGATTTGAACCTGGACCCTTGTGTCCAGTGCCTTAAACACTAAGCCATCACAATCTGAAATGCTCTATCATCAGACTTACTTCACTGGGACCTGTGCCTCTAAAACATTGCTTTGCCCCACTAAAATCATGGTGGTAAAAATTAAATTACATCAGAGATTGCTGAACACAGCTACAGGGCACACCCCACAAATTCACTACAAGCACTACATTTTCCATAATGCCCCAGCATCTTTTCAATGCTCGAATGGGTAACGCTTTCATTCAGAGCAAGTGTATTCGTTTATTCGCATGAATGAATAGTCATCCGAAAATATTTAAAAAGAAGTCAAACACACTGCAGACAATGTAATGATAGCTCATAGCTATACGTTTTAGCTAGCCACTTATAACTGTATAACCTACCAAAAGTATGTATTAGACCATTCAAATTAATTATTAAACAGGCATTAGCTTTACAATAGTGTTAATATATTCTTCATTTCTCTTCCCTTTCAGAGTAATGTCCACTTAATCTATTTAGTTTTTAGCAGGCATATTTGTATGCACAGTTAACTAAAACTAATTGGCAAGCTGTTTTAATGTACCCATCTAAACTGTGTGTGCGCTCAAGTACATCAAGTAGTCTAGTAATGCCCCGGCTTCCACGTATGCACATATCTTTGGATCAGATTGCATTAAGTGCACATGTAAATGAAGATTTTTTTTTATTGGACCCATTCAGATTGACAGCAGTGTCAGAGTATAAATGTTTGTGTCTCCTCCACTTTCTGGTTGCATTACAATTCAGTGTAGATGTCAGCGATGTCAGAACTTGTAAATATATAATATTGTAAATGTATAATATCTATTCAATATTACACTATGCCAGGTATGCTCCTCAGTTCTCGCAGTTAAACAACCATGTCCCATTTCCCTTGTTTTTTTAAGGGGGACCTAGTGAAATCTGAGCCCTTTTTCACTTTTCAAAGTCAGTTTTCTGCATGTGCATCTTGACACATTTAGTAACCAGCAACCAAATCCTCAAAGCTAACAGACACCTGAATCCTATTAACACACAATCATAAATCATCATGGGTTTGTAATCCAAGTGTCATTCCTCGAGAAGAGTGATTGTTCATGGGATATTACTGTCTCTTTTAATGCAGCGCGGTGCCTTTCATTCCTTGAGGTTTTGGCATCACTTTAGAATCACTCGTATAAGCAGTAATCATATATGAATTACATAATATCCTTCTGTGGAGACAATATGTCAACGATAATCATTTATTAGCCCTCGAGGAGCCAGTTGTATAAAAAGGCATTAAGATGTTATCGGACGAAAAGGGATAAAGGTAATGGGGTAAGACTTTACCAATGCTTTCATCTTGCTTTCATAATGAGTACAGTATCTCCCAAAAGTGAGTACACCCCTCACATTTTTGTAACTATTTTATCAGATATTTTCATGGGACAACATTGAAGATATGACGCTTTGATACAATGTGTCATATCTTGTGACAGAGTAGTCAGTCTACAACTTGTACAACAGTGTACATTTGCTGTGCCCTCAAAATAAATTGACATACACCCATTAATGTCTAAACCACTGGCAACAAAAGTGATTACACCCCTAAGTGAAACTGGCCAAATTGAGTCCAATGTGTCAATAGTTTGTGTGGCCACCATTATTTCTCAGCACTGCCTTAACTCTCTTGGGCATAGAGCTTCACAGGTTGCCACTGGAATCCTCTGTGTTTTCTTATGGTCAAGACACATTCAGCACAGATCAAGTGCAATTCGGAATTTGGGTGGTATATTATTCTTAGCACTGCAGTGACACTGATGTGGTGGTGGTGTGTTAATGTGTGTTGTGCTCGTATGAGTGGATCAGGCACAGCAATTCACCAACCCAAAAATGTCCAGCCACCAGCATCCCTTATGCAGCGTCTTATTGGCATGAAGATTAATCATGAAGATTAGAGAATGACTAGAGAATGACTAACATAAACTGTTCAACAACAGATAAGCTCCCGTCTCTGACTTTATATGTACCTGTGGATGTGTCTGATAGAGTCCACCGTGAGTGAGCATAGTATTTAAGAACTCCAGCAGCACTGCTCTAAGATCCAATAGTAATAATAACACCACACACTAACACGCAACCACCACATCAGTGTCACTGCAGTGCTAAGAATAATACACCACACAAATTGCACTTGATCTGCAATTGACCATAAAAAACACAGAGGATTCCAGTGGCAACCCACGAAGCTCTATGCCTAAGAGAGTTAAGGCAGTGCTGAGAAATAATGGTGGCCACACAAACTATTGACACATTGGGCACAATTTGGCCAGTTTCAATTAGGGGTGTAATCACTGCATTGCTGAGAATGATCCACGACCTAAATAGCTCCTGATTTGTCCTGACCATTAGAGTAAAGGGGTGTAGCAAAGTATTTAGAAAAACAGATGGACTGTAATTTGTATCTTTAGAACTACAAAGTGCATCTATATTCTAAGTGAAACTGATCAAATGGACAAGGATGTGCACCTAATAAAGTGGCTGTTGAGTGTACATAAATGCTACAAACAAAAACAAAATTTGAGAAGCTTTTGTTATAGAGAAGCTGATCAGTGCATCCCCTCTTAAAAACTAACTTTCCCCATTTTTTCCTAAAAACTCTATTTAAAATAATCTGAAATCATTCATATGAGGTCATGATTTTTCTGCTTGTTGGTTGTACTGGTTGGTGACTACGATAAAAATGAAGGAAAATAAATTGTAACCAGAGCCACTGAAAACATGGGCAGTCACAGTAAACCTGTGTTTGTCTCCACTTTTCCCACTGTCCTTATCCTTTGTATGGATTGTTCTCCTCTTTGTTTATTCTTATTTTTGTCTGTTACTACTGAAATGACTAAGACAGAATAGTGCTCTGTTGTGGGTTATTATTTTTCTTTTATAATTGCTATGCTGATATGGTAATAACCTTGGAACAAGCCGCAGCCCTGTAGATGAGCAGATGCTGGGCACTTCTGAATAAAATCCTTAATCCTCATCTGCACACTTCTGTATTTGCATTGGTTTCTTAATGTAAGTTATGTTGTGTCTGCCAAATGAAGTGAATGGAAATGCAACTGTCCAACGACACGGTTCCTGTTGTTAGTGTCTTATTTATGGCAGCTTGTAATCTGTTCTGAAATTATTAGCCAAACATTATTGTCTGTTGTTAGCTTGATGAAATGTCTGACAACTTATTTCTTGGGGAACAAAATGTTCAAAGTTCTTTGTGAACGCAGACGTCTGTTGGTTCCAGTGTGTAGCCAGATGGATCATTTCTGTCTGAGCAGAAAGGAATGGTTTACACAATAATTTGGCTTCTAGTGGAATGCAAGCTGAATTTATGGCCAGAGCAACTGAGCTTTTTACTTAGTCTGTGCATTTGTTTCTTTTGGATAAAAGATGCATTGCTGTGTCATGAATTTAGAGATTCGGAGAGCTGATTTAGAACCGAACAGATGGTCCCCACTCGGAATACATGCAAATGTTTAAGTGTAAGTGGTTTTAATCTAAATTAATTGTGTCATATATGAAATAGTCAGAGAGAATCTGTATTGTTCGATTCAGCTCTGTTAAGAAATGTCCAAAAAAGTTTTTCTCTTTTTTACTTTGGTGCTCTTGTTTGTTGTTGGAGTTCAATGCTAGGTCTGTCATTAAAGCCATTTGTTTAAACGCTGGAAAAAGAAATGAGCTTCTATCCCCTGCTGCTCACATCTTCAGTGTGCTTGGATAGTGTGAGCGTGTGCTTTTGTATGTATATGTTTGTGTGTGTGATCCCTACCTGCCAGTATTTGGCTGAGAAAGTACAGAGGTTCCCATGCAGAAAAATACAAAATCTTTCTGACTTTGTCTGCTTATTCTTCCACTACAGGCTTTGTGATGGATGAGATGGCAGGGTTTTCGGCTTCTCCCTATGTTTGTGCTTGTTGGCATGACTTTCCTTTTTCTCTTGTGCATGTCTTTCAGTCGTAAATTACCAAAAACAATTCAAAAACCGCCATGGAAAATGAAAGAAAGGTTAACTTGTTGACAGCCCAAGCTTGATCACATGCAGCAGATGACAAAATAGGCTGTGTCATTCAAATAAAACAGCACACATTACTTTTAAAAAAAGTGAGAAACCCATCAAGAGTTGTATGCATTGTTGGTATGTGTATGTATCATCTTATTATAAAAGCCTTCTAGCATCTACAAACTTTTATCTCTGTGTTTTCTGCAGGGCAACTTACAAATCCACCAAGTTCATGTTGGCCAGGATGGACAGGTAAGACCTCGCTTTTTCCCACCTCCTTTCACTTTTTTGCTGAGACTACAGGTTTTAGACAGCATAACTTATCTTGGCTGTGGTAGTCCTGTGTTCATTCGCATAAAAGCAAAATTTGCATCAAAATAAAATTAGAAACATAGAGTACTGTGTAAAAGTCTTAGGCCACCGTTAGATTAGATATAGCTTTGTTTTAGCACTGGTATGGTGGTCAAATGTAATTATTTCTCAGGTTCTTTATTAGTACACAACCAGAAAATATGGGAAAACATTTTATGGAGCATTACCAAACAAAACAAAAATAGTACAAATAAATTTCGAAGTCTATAGTGGCAGGCATTTATTGAGACCTTATACCTGAGCAATAGCAGCATTTGGCAGCTTCATCGGGATGTTGACCTTTCTACAGTTGGAAAAACATTTATCAAGAATGGTCTTTTTGGAAGAATAGCAGTCAAGAAATCTCTTTTTCATAACTATAACAGAGTGAAAAGGCTAAAATATGCTAAAGCTCACAAAGATTGGAATGAAGTTTAGTGGAAAAGAATATTACAGAGTTACGAATCCAAATAAAAAATGTTTAGGTCCTGTTGTTGACAATATGTTACATGTGTTTATGGCCATTATATCATTGCTAAAACAACAAATGTAATGACTTCTGCACAGTACTGTATATAAGAAAACAATTTTAAGTACTAATGAAAAGTAAATTTAAGGGGCACGGTGGCTCGGTGGGTAACACCGTTGCCTCACAGCAAGAAGGTTCTGGGTTCAGTCACTGGCCTGGGTCCTTTCTTTGTGGAGTTTGCATGTCCTCCCTGTGTCTGCATGGGATAACTCCGGATAGTCAGGTTTCCTCCCACAATTCAAAGACAGAAAGAAGACAGAAAGAAAAGGGAAATGGTCTGTTACTTTTAGAGCCCTTTGCGACCTTGAACTAGATTATGCATGTGTAAACTGACTGGATGGATGGATGGATGAATGAATATACTTTCTGTGTGCATATGTGACACAGCTGCTATTCAAGCTGTTATTCCTGCCTGTGTACCGTATGTGCATCTGAATATTTCAGAATTATTTCCACGATGAGACTGGTCAGGGCCAAGCAAAAGTCCTTTTTTTTAAAATCAAGATTTCATGTTGACCATTGTGGAAGACCTGCTTGTTGCTGTACTGTGCTATAAAGTAGCTATGCTAATTTTGCCATATTCTTTGCTGTGGTAGTTACCCAACATGGGAGACATGACAGCAATGTGGCCAAGTTATGTTTACCATAGTTAGCCCAGGTTAAAACAAACATAAATACCACAAGTGGCGCTAGTTTGGCATTCAGAATGTGCAGTGTAAACACACACAGTTAGTAGCTAGTAGTTCTATTTAAGGTATTTTTCATGGAAAAAAATAAACAAGCTTATTTAAATAAAAACAGGCACAGAAGCAAAATTAGCTAATATAACATGGTCTGTGGTGTTCTAACTCAGCGTTGTGTCATGGGGCTAAATATTCAAATCATTTTTGTTTAGAAATACCAAACATATCCACATGTGCCAAAGGTAATCTAATACAATCTGTGGACTGTGAGACCAGCGTTTGAGACTTGTGGCTCCATACTGATGTATCATCCACGAGAAGGTGTTTACATTTGTCTTGCACCATGTAGACAGAGTATTGACATGTCAGGCAAACTTGAGGACACTTACAACCCACCCACTTAACAAATGTGGCACACTCACAGTATCCATCGTACCTATTGCAACTACAGTATTTAAGCAACAGCAAGTATAAGGCTTGCGTAAGGGTTTGTTCCTAACCAATGTTCTCATGGCCAAATATAACTGTGATTCTATGGGACTGGGGTGGCCTAGTGGTTAAGACCAGAAGGTCCAGGGTTCAAATCCCACCTCTGCCACAATTGGTTCCCTGAGCAAGGCCCTTAAATAGCCTGGACTGTAAGATTGTATTATTTGTAATTCGCTCTGGATAAGGGCGTTTGCTAAATGACGGAAATGTAAATAACTTCAGAATATAACTATCAGTTCCTGAAAAGTTCAAGGAAGAAGTCCATTGCAGGGCATCATACACTTTACAATAATACAATACATAATAATACATAACTTATTTACAACCAAGAGGTATTTAAAATAGCCAGTAAATCTCCTGGCACATTTTCGAAGTTTGTGAGGAAGCTGTTAAGAGACAGAGCAGACATGACTAGAGTTGTCAAGCACCTAGAGGCTTTCTTACTGGGGGAACCTTTTTCATAGTTCCATTTGTCACCTGTTCACACTGCAGCAATGATTGTAATTTTTAGAATGTTGCGTACAGGGACTCTATCTCCTACTTCAATACATTTCTCCATGCATAGGTAGTATGTTTTGATTGGTCCAGATGTAAGAATACCGCAATCGTTTCAGACGCAGTGATACAAGTGAGTATTGAATGGGCCAGAGGCAAGCGCTTGTGTCTAAGTAACCGCAATGTTTAAATATTTCTACATCGGTAGCCATATAAAAACACTAAAAATGAAGAAAAAATTAAGAGTTATGCTCAGACAGTGTAGACTTTTGTAATTCCATATGTGACAGAAGGTTTAAGTCGTCTAATCTCATACTGAAACATCAGTTTTTTATTTTTCGGATTTGTTTGCTTGGTCCAGCTATATAGGTGCACCTCAAGAATATCTGCATTACGTTCTGTAAAATGAGCCATTGACCAAAGTGGATGTTAGCCACACTTTAGCATAGTCTCACTGTCTTTTCATGCTACTGTCACATAAAAATTAGGGGTATTTTCACAAGAACACTGTGTGCAAATGCTATGTCAATTTTATCCCACTGATAACCGCTACCATCCACACAGCACCCTTAATGTAATGGCATTTTTCATTTATGAAAATTTACAATAATTATAGAAATTACAGCATTTTTTACAACCCTGTTTACAAAACTGTAAGACTTAAAGAGACGGTATGATTAACCTGATACTTTTGTTTAAGGAAAGCCACAAATGCATTGATAGACAGTATTACAAACAATACAGAAGATCAGCCAAATGAAATAGATTCTCAGTAAGTGAATGTGAACCAGTTTGTATAGTTAGCGGATAGAATCTACAGGTAAACGAACAAAGGAGTATTACTTACAATGGGACAGTAACATCATACTTGATACAAATAAGTCACAAAAAAGCGAGAGACACAAAAACAAGAAACCTGCACTAAAAAGTCTCTAAGCACATCAGCTGAGTTAGAACAGGCTCTAGTCTAAACTTGAGATAACAAGGCAGTGAACTTTCAAGTGGATGACTCCCACCTCTGCTCGTGGATCCACAGTGTTGATTTACTGTTTACGGCCGCTTTAAAGACAGATTTTTATTTCCTATTATTGTTTAATGTATTTTATTTTTATGATCTCTGCTATTAAAACTAAATAACTGCATGATGCATACCTGTATTTGTATGGTTTTAATTAGACCGGGAAAGAAAACAAATTTTCCTGTAAAGGAAAGTGGGGAAGGAAACAGGTCTGGAAACACACTTGAAAGTCTTACATATTTATTTTACATTTATTGGCACCTTCCAACAGTTAGGTCAAATTAGGGTTGGATTATGTTCTCATTGCAATCAAACTTCACTACGGTTCGCATGGATGGAAAAGTTTTTTTGGACTCACAGTTTTTGTCCACACCCAGGCATAATTTCTGTTTTTTTACATCACACTCTCCTGTCTTAATCTGCCCAAGCACCTTACCAAGGGCAGACAGAACAGTATTTAAGTCAAACAGATGCTGCAAATGTAGTAACAACTTGAAGATATGTATTCTTTAAGCAATATGGAAGGCCGTCCGGGTATATGTAAGTGCTCTAAATGCTTTGCAGTTCTTACAGTACAGTGTAATTTAAACATTCAATGTGTAAATTTGTCAGTTTTTGAGGAGTCATGTAGGAAATGAAATCAATTTATCAAGCACAAGTATGCCATTTGAATGTAGAGTATACTGTTATAACTCAACATTGGAACCAGGGACATTTGATTTCTAGGTCAAACCAGACATATAAGTCAGAACAATAAACAAACGATTAAAACATGCCCAAGCAAACAGTTTGGTGCAGGAATCAAGAATTCACGGATGAGGTTGAAGCCATGGAACATTACACTACAGGAGACACCAAGAAAAAGAGTATCACAACCTTATACAGACAATATGTAAATAAATGTTTTAGGTTACTCTTTGGCTTTAAACCTAAACACAAGCGTGTTGTAAGGTATGAAAGTTATATATCTTTAGTGGCATGAAAAGAGCCATTCACAAAGTGTATTATCTGATTGTTAAAATATTTGGTGTTGGCATTGGCATGTATGGTGCCAATGGAATTGTCAGCACTTGTCATTATTGATAATCTGTCTGGATGAACTTCTTAAATTAACATCTGGAATGCTTTCATACTCCATGGACAGAACCTCGCCTTTCAGCACTAGAATTCCATTAAACATAAAATATGGATTTTTAATTGACAAAGATTGGAATAACTTCAGCTGGTAAAACAGAGCATGTGTTTCATCAACTGAAGGCATAAGGCTGCTGTACAAACCTGACAGAACATCATTACAGAAGATATCCAACATCTGGTTATGTTTACAATTTGCCGCAAGGTACTAAACATACCCATTTTAAGATTGTGGCAATTTGTCTTTTTTGTGCTCCCTTAAAAAAGAATAATGTAAGCAAGGGCCATAATTTCTTTATACACCCAGCATATATTCTTCAGTTTTACTTTGTTGCAGTTGCTTTATTTCAGATGTACTCTAGTACAGAGTTCAAACAACAACTAAATTGCGGCCGTTCTGTTACTAGAACTGCAGTGTATATTGAATGTGTTTTGATAAATGATGCGACAGTATGTTCCAGCCAGTAAAAACACACGGATGATATTCTCAGAACTTTATGGTTCTTTTTTAAAGCTGGCGATTTACATATTCAGACACACAAGTGACAGAAGCTGTTCTTTTCTATTTATGGATGTGATTCCACTGGAGGGGAATGAAAACAGCTGTGAAAAATGTCAGCATTGTCCTGGTGGTAGTGCCTTTGCTACCTTATAGATGTTAGAGCTCTGAGGCCAGTGAGGGGTGGCTGACAGGAGAGTACAGAGCAGGATGTGCCTTATGCCTCATGTGTGTGTCTTGGAGGGAGAAAGAGTTTGGTTATTAGCCCCAAGACCCAAATGTGGTTCATTTCCCTGGATATTATCCACAGTTCACTCCACATCAGGTCTCTTCGTCCTGTCCAAGGATTTTTCCGTGACTGTTCACTGTCCTCATCTTTCCGTTTTATCTCTGTGTGCTATACTGGGAACCCTTCCCTTCTCTCTTGGTTCCGCTCCCAACCGGAGACCTCTCCTCTGCTCTCTCCCTTGTTTTCATATGCACATGTGTAAATATAGCTTTCACTTCTAATATTTCACTTTTATGTCCTTCGCCTACTGCTTGAATCCTGCAAGGGTGGGCGGCAGCACATCACCTAAAGCTAAATCCTTTAAAATCTGAGTTACTGCATAAAACTTGACTTTGCCACATACTTTCAGAGCACTTAAATAACTCATAGTCTATAAATTTTTTTTCGTCAGTGTCATGGCACAGTTTGGTCAAAAATTGGGTTCCGTAGTGATTACTTGGAACCCAAATTTTGAAGGAAGGATTGTTTACGATGGATTAATGGTTACAGAGCTTGTTACCCAGTGGCCCATGCTTGTTCAGTACCAGGGCTTGGGCTTTGGCTTTATTTTATTTAATGTTGTTTTCGGAAACAAGGTCTTGTCGATACCAATCAATGACGTTCACACTAGGACCTAGTTAGTGGTCAGGTAATTAATGTATGTCCTATGGGATGAGCAAGGAAACCAGAGCAGTCCCATGCAAACATGGAGAGGACATGAAATTTCACACAGGCAGAGTTTGAGGTTGGGATTGAACTAGGGATCTCTGGAGCCATGAAGCAACTGTGCCAACCACATGTGCCTCCATGCCACACGTTGTTTAATGCAAGTGCAGTATTTCAAACTAGGGTCATCACTAAAAGCATTCTAGTACTAGTTATTTGAGATTAAAGCAAAATCATACAAGCTTGCATATGCTTTTTTAAGACAGGGGAAAATGTATTTTTCTCTGAAATTTATAGGCTGCCAGCCAATGGGGCATTACTGGCATGTCCATTGTCTATGGTCAGCATAAAACAGCTGTCATGTTAAGCTTTCTTAGATCTATAGTAGGAACGTTGCTCCTTTGATCTGCTGTCTGATGGCTCCGGCCTCTGCCCCACGATCCTACTTCTGCAGAGACAATAGAAACGTCCAGATGGAGAGATATCTGTACAAGACTGATGAGGTGACAGAATGAGATGGTTGGGAAGGACTAAACATGTCCCTGGTGTTGCTTAACCTAAAGATGCTGATGAAGCCAAAATCTGTCATTCCCTGCACTCAGACTTTAATGAGGCATGCCATTTCATGTTACATACCATTATGCTATTGTAACTCTTGCCGCCAGCAGTGACCTCTGTCAGTCAAGGTGATGGTGTTTATGCTGGTTCAGAAGCTTTGCCAAGGCAGACAGAACTGCTAAAGCTCTAAATGTCAACCTTAAAGCTTCTTATAACTGGGCCTCTTCCAGACATGTCACACTAACACTCTGGTCTTAGCACCCATTCCCCACAAATCTCTGGATCGAGAACAGTTATGGTGTTGACATATTATGTTTCACGCAGGGGTCACCTTTTTCTTTATAGCCATGATGCTGAGATTTAACAGTGTCAACATTTATTACTCCCTTCAGAGCTGACTGGGAAAATGAGTGAAAGACCGGCGATCAAATAGGAATGCGAATCAAAATGGAGAATTAGGGAGGAAGAGGCATGGTGGAAAGTACAAAACTTTGAGGTTTCACACTCCAATTTCAGTTCAGAGTACTTTGGTACCAAATGAAGTCTTAACCCTAAAAACTTGTCTAGCTTTTTTCCTTGCAATGAAATCCAGAAACAAACAGTCTGTGTTTTAATTTTCTCTTTGAAATAATTCATTATTGTACTTTTCCTGATCACTTTTTGTTTTGTAGTGCATGGCACAGGGAGATGCTTCACTCTTTCATTGCATGACAATTTTGAGTTTCCAGTTGTGTTCTAGATTTTGTAACCATATCTCAGTAATCCTTCCTATTCCCACTTTCCACTGCACATCAAGCATTAACTAAGGTCGCCCTTTGTTAACAATACTTTTTCAATAACACTATAGTGTACATACAGTGGTGTGAAAAAGTGCTTGCCCCCTTCCTCATTTCCTTTCTTCCTCATTTTTTTTGCATGTTTGTCACACTTAAGTGTTTCAGAACATCAAACCAATTTAAATAGTAGTCAAAGACAACACAAAATGCAATTTGTAAATGAAGGTGTTTATTATTAAGGTAGAAAAAAAATCCAAACCTACATGGCCCTGTCTGAAAAAGTGTTTGCCCCCTAAACCTAATAACTGGTTGAGCCACCCTTAGCGGCCACAACTGCAACCAAGCGTTTGTGATAACTTACAATGAGTCTTTTACAGCGTTCTGGAGGAATTTTGTTCCACTCATCTGAATTGTTCTAATTCAGTTACATTAGAGGGTTTTCGATCATGAACGGCCTTTTTAAGGTCATACCACAGCATCTCAATAGGATTCAGGTCAGGACTTTGACTAGGCCACTCCAAAGTCTTTATTTTGTTTTTCTTCAGCCATTCAGAGGTGGACTTGCTGGTGTGTTTTGGATCATTGTCCTGCTGCAGAGCCCAAGTTCATTTTAGCTTGAGGTCACGAACAGACGGTCGGACATTCTCCTTCAGGATCCTTTGGTAAGAAGCTTATGCAGAATGGCTACAGCTGCCGGAGTTCAGTCCATGAAACCCTCCTTTTTGGGAGGTCCCATTTGGTCAATGTACCGTGGTTGCTAACTGCCGTGTCTTCAACTTCGTGATGCACGAGCGAATGTGGATGAGTGAAGTGACTGAGTGAGTGATGTGAAGGGTGAAATTGAGCAATGAGACGTGAACCCAGAAGTAAATCTGCAAACCAGTGGGGGACACTATAGCAAATGCATCCAGTGTCATTCCCATGGTCAGTGTCCTTAAACGTATTTTTTAGAAAACAAGGACGGCAAAGGAATTAAAAATATGAAAGGCACACGCCTTAATGCAGTGAACAAACGTTTCAGAGATATATGGGCCGTTATATTGGAACCTGGTCCAGACTCAACCACTGCAACTGCACAAATTGAAGTACAGATTTACCTCAGTGCACCCAGTATTCAACTATTCAACTATTCATTAAATTTTATTTGAATGTATGTATGGTGGTGCTAAACAATCAAAAATGCTGCTAAATGATCAGCATGAGTAAATATTTTAATAAAAAAAAAATGCAATGTTGCAAGTCAGGTTGTGGGCTATGTATTTGTTTGTTGTTGCATTGAGAAATATTGAACTGCTCACAAAAAGTATTTCAAAATAAATAAAACATCCCCTAATTTTGATATCGGTATCGGTAGATATTCAAGTTTGCAGTATCTCAATATCAGTATAGGACATAAAAAATGACATTGAGCCAACCTTAGTACTATAAAATTGTAAACCTTTTCATTCCTTGTAAGTGGGAAAACTTGCATAATCGGCAGTGTATCAAATACTTATTTTCCCCTGTATACGTATATAAACAAGAATAGTTTAATAGATGGAGGCCAGTGAGATTTTGTCCATCCTTGTCTTTGCTTTCTGATTTGTCACTAGTTTTGCAGTTCTTCTTTGCAGTATGGAGGAAATTCCAGGAGACAGGTAGTTAGTCTTGGGGAACTGGGCAAGGCTGTAGACCGTCCTTAACCCCTCAGGAGGTCCGTTATTTGCTCCTTTGTGCAATGAGGAACAGGATGAGCACTACAAAATGACCTTCAGCAGGCCACTGGTGTGAATGTATCTAACCAAACAATCAGAAACTGATTTCATGAGGGTCCAGAGTTCTATAATGGGCCCTGTGCTCGCACAATTATGCCATTTTTACTTTAGGGTGTACTCACTTTTGTTGCCAGCGGTTTACACATTATTGGCTGTGTGTTGAGTTATTTTAAGGGCACAGCAAATTTACACTGCTTTACAAGCTGTAGACTGACTACTTTACATTGTATCAAAGTGTCATATCTTCAGTGTTGTTAAATGAAAAGACATAATGAAATAGTTACAAAAATGTGGGGGGTGTACTCACTTTTGTGAGATACTGTATATATAAATTAGTTTATTGTCCATGTGAACATTAGCATTACCCAGTGTGAGAAAGGCCTTTAAATGGGTTCCTTTGTGAATGCTATTACATACCTTAATCTTAGAGTGATCTTTTTTGACCACTCCTGGGGAGGGTAATCTTTTTTTACACATCTGTCTGACTAAGGATTGATGGAGTTCAAACTCTTTAGAGATGTTTTTTAAAATATTTTTTTTAAACCAAAAAAATTATGATGTGCTCCTTAGAAATATTCTTTGTTCATGCTAGGATGATGATGATGATGAATTTAACCGTACAGTCACAGCCGACCCTCGGTCACTCGATGGACCATCAACCTTCGCACATCTCTGTCCTTCCTCGATGCGATCCACTGAGTATTTCGGCAGGATAGTGGAGTAGTTTGCCATTGCTTTCT
>JAUZSU010117939.1:0-18964 GCA_034780255.1 Parotocinclus maculicauda
TGCAATGAATGAAAGAATGTACATCTTGCCACCTTGGCAGTACAAGTGACTGGCATACAGGGCAGTGTGGAACACAGAGCTGTAAAATCTATATTTAGTATTTAAACATGAAGCAAATCTTAAGGTATAAACATAGACAACTCATCTGAGATTATTCAGTAAGCCTTTTCTCATATCTCTCAAATGGCGATGTTTTTTTCTCTTTCTTCTTTGCGTTTTACACTGATGGTCTGTCTAAATCACGTGTCTGTGCTGGCGCAGCTGAGGCCCAGCTCTATTTGACACCTAGTCGGGAGAGGCGGAAGACAGCCCTCTCATCTGCTCTTCTCTCTCACACACCAGCCATCGCAGCCACGCTTACACACACTGCCTTTGAGATGAAGGCTGGCAACTGCACTAACACACAGCATGTGGTGCTGCTTCTTTCTGACAAGGGTGCTTGAGCTCGATTGTGTGTATGTATATGCGTGTGTGTGTGTGTTCATTTTTGGAAGCATTCTGTCAGTGTGGAATGCTGTAGCCCATTCCCAGGCATGGCGAGCCATAACACAGATGTTAAGATGTAATACTCCAGCTGTGGAAGGACTGGAAGCCAAATGTACCAGGCCCACTCGTCCCCATACTGCCCTACCATATGGAATCAATCCCCCTGACCCTTTTAGCACCAGGAATAGTCTCTCTTTAGGGCCCACTTACTGTTAAGTGGAATTGTTTTATTGGCCTAGCTGATCACACAGCTCGTCCAAAATAAACACTTGGGATGACTAGGCTCTGATGAATATTCTATCTCTTTCTCAAACCCTCTGTCCGCCCCCTTATCTCTTTTTAAAGAGCCTTGTTTATGGAGACATGAACATCACGTTGAGCATTACTGCAGGAGTACGGGTATGAAAAGGGAGCGCTGTTAATGGGGAATACGCTCTGCCTCCTCCCACACAAACTTTACTGAACGAACAGCTTTGCTCTTTGATTACTGGCAAACCTGGCAGACCTCTTATTGTTCATAATATGCATGGCCATTGAGCTAGACGCCATTACTTCACCACAGAACCATCCATCTGCACTGTCTTTAATGGACTCATATATTCATATGGATGACTTTGCCAATTTAAAGCTGTTAACTTAAATGCTGTGGATGTATCCGTTCTCATAACGTGATATGAGAGGCTGGTCAGTTAGATTTTTATGTTTGTTGTAGTGTTATGGGTAATCACCTGTGTTTTTATGATTCCGGTGTTTATCACTAAGCAAATTTTAAAAAATTCAGCAGTTTTAGTATGAAAACTGAGTAAAGAGTGCTCTTTTGCTCTCTTTTGGCTACTTGGGTGGTTCCAGGGACCGGTCCGGACGGTTGCTATGCAAAAAAGCCAAGTTTGGAACGCTGTGTATACCCTGGTGCTTGTGGAGGGTCGGGACATGCCTGACACTGGCCAGGGTGATGTCTTTGTCCGCTTCAGACTTGGTGAGCAGAGATTCCGAAGCAAGGTAAGAGCCATTCTTTTTACTTACCTCTTTCTTCTGTTGTCCTGCGGGTTATTCTCAGCAGTGTCCCAGATTGGATTCTTTCATTCGCAACACATCCTACCGGTAGGTATTCTTTTTCTCTAATAGTTGAGAATGACTCATTAGTTTAGCTGCAGCTAGCGCTGTGTCTCTCCTGATGCTTGTGCCACTGCTTTTCTCCAGGCTCATTTGCATACCCAGCATGCCTTGCTATGTGCCTCCACTTCAGTCGTTGGCCTTCCCCCTGATGAATTTACCCAGTGCTAGTCTAGCGTTCTCCAGTCTCAGTTTTTTTAACAGCTTTGGCTCTGTTTGGGCTTGCTTATTTTTTGAGCAAAGCTGATTCTAATCGGTTGGTGTCAGTATTTGTAATCCCAGGGTGAAATCTGAAATGTGTGTTTTCCAAAATTATTGTCTCAGGCCCCCTCCTCCCACTTCTGTATTCTGGATTTAAATGATTGAGTAGAATGTGCTATGTTGGCTGCTTCTTATGTGCCACTTCTTTATGCCTGCTTGGATATTTTTCTTATTTTTCTGTATTAGAATGTGTGTGTTAAGGCCAATCCACAGTGGAGAGAGAAGTTCGACTTTAACCGTTTTGAAGATGGACAAACAGATGTGCTTTTGGTTGAGGTGCTCTACAAGAAAGGCCGAAAATATGAGGAATGTTGGGCAATGTGAGTTTAAAAACAAGTCTTTTTTTAATGTGGTGATAAAAATAACTGAAGGGGATTTTTTTCGCAAATGTAATACAATAGTTTTATTACAAATCCTATAATCAGTATGACAGTTTGAGTGAATTTGTCTAAAATGGAATTGCCTACACAGTTACCTGACCTAAACCTCATCTTGCATTTACTTGATGACAGGAAAAGCCAGGCGTCCTGTAAAATCATAATATGTTGTTTGGAATATTGTGAAATCAAGAATAATCTGGTTTGGCACAAACTTGAGTCCATGCCATCTTGAGTGCATGCTGTCATTACGGCAAAAGGGGGACAATACCAAGTTTTCATAAATTCTGGATTCAATTGGAATAAAAAACATTGTATTATGATGAATTGTTTTATTTTAAAAATATAAGCATTTTCAGTAGTGGAATCACTCCTCACTGTATGACATTTCTTAGTTTCATCAGTGACTTGAGTTCTTTATGTAGGCTGTCTTTATGCACCAAAACATTTTGCGTAGTTTGTGGGTATATGTTTTGTTGTTTTATGTGGACATATTATTATTATTATTATTATTATTATTATTATTATGTATTTAGACTTGGTTATTTTGTTGATCAACCTGTGTCCCTTGTTTTTCCCAATATGTTTTATTGGTCCAAATGCATAAAATATATTATAATTTCAATTATTATAATATTATATTATCCATCCATACATTAACTTCTGCTTAATCCATGTGGGGTCACAGGACAGCCGGTGCCCACCTGGTAACTCTGGGCGCAATTGCAGGAACAACCCTAGATGGGGCGCCAATCCATCATAGGGCACACACACACATACACACACACTCAGTCACGCACATAGTCACACTCTAAGGGCCACTTTAGAGACACCAATTAACCTAACACACGTCTTTGTACTGTGGGAGGAAACCGGAGTACCCGAAGTAAACCCACGTAGATACGTGAAGCACCAAGCCATCTTGCTGCTCTACATTATATTATATTATATTATATTATATTATATTATATTATATTATATTATATTATATAATATTATATAAAGCAAGATGATGTCGTTCTTGCTGGACGCAAATATACTGCTATGAAAAATTAGGGAATATTTAAAAATGAAATATTCTATCATGAAAAATCTCAATATTTTTGTTAGCAGTGTCCTTTTTTTTTTAGCATTTACCATCGTGTTGTACAGGCCAGGGGATGTTAAAACCAGAATTGTACCCTGCATTGAAAGGAAGGATAACAACCGTTGCTAAACTGCAAAAATAAACTTATCACCTTTGATATTGTGATTTTGTAGTCATATGTGAATCATAAATAGTATACATTTTTAGTAAGGGTGAGAGTCAATTTTAACTTCATTAATCGTAATATGGGAGCACCCCTGTACTGGCTCATGTGGTTCACCCCACCATATCTGGCACAGTTTCTAGCCAAATACGAGAGTGTTTAATATCCAACCTGGTTTGATGAAGTTTGTAAGTGCTTTATTTTGGTTCCCGAGACCACTGAGAGTCTAGAAGTTGTTGTTGACTGTCCAGGGCCATCTGAATTGATTTACTCCTCGCTGCATCTCTGAGAGTGAGGACGGGGTTGGTTGTGGCATGTAATGCAGACCAAGTTGGCCCTCCATACATACAAAAAATACCACTCAACCCGAGTAGGATCACACCAATATGGTGAAACCCCAGGTAATTATGTGTGATACTGTCCAAAGTGTGAATCCATAAACCCCACGAAACAGGTTGCTCCTACCCTTGCATATACCTTATAGCTGCGTATCTGGAGAACCCCAGATACTCCTTCCCCCTCTCCGCTATAAACGTTTTAATGCTTTTCCTGTTTAAACACACCCACGTTAACTCAGCAGTGGGCTTGTTAAGGAGTTTAGTAACTGGGTCAGGTGTGTTGGGAGCGAGAAAAACTCTTAATCCAGAGGGTTGGTGAGGCACCTGGACCATAACTGAGAAACAATGCAGTATATTAATGTCAGAGCTATAGTTTGTATATGAAATTAATAATACATTGATTAAAACACGAACTTGTATTTTTATATTGTTATTATTATTATTATTATTATTATTAATATTATTATTATTATTAATATTATTGTTGTTATTTGTTGTCCTGGGTATTTATATGCTGTTTTTATGTGCAGGTATGAAGTTGACCTCTCACAACTTCACATGAACAACACCCATACATACAGCTTGTCTGCAGGCAAAGGTCAGCTGGTGTTTTTAGTAACAGCAACTCCCTGTTCTGGTGTCTCTATCTCCGATATGGTCTCAGCTCCATTGGACAGTTCACACAACTATGAAAGCATCCTGAAACAATATGTCAGTATATATTTCCTCTTTTTGTACATATTATTCTTTTTATATCGGTACTCACCAATTTCATTTTAATGTGTATGTGGAATTTTGTTTAGATGTATTTTGACTGAAAACAAATTGGATCAAATGGAATTGTTGTTAAGTAGTAGATATATAATTGTTCTGTGTTTCATATGCAGGGTCTGAGGAACACACTGAATAATATAAAGGATGTTGGATATCTACAGGTCAAGCTGTTGAAGGCTACAGATCTTTCGTCAACAGACCTGAATGGTACTCATTTGTTCATGTCTAAGTTTGAAGCTGACCAGTGCTTCTGCATATCCAGTTTGACATTACAATTGCAAATTGTTTTCACCTTGTTAGGTAAGAGTGACCCATTTTGTGTGCTGGAACTCGGAAACAACAAGCTACAAACTCAAACCATCTACAAGACCGTTCACCCAGAGTGGAAGACAGTCATTACACTGTAAGTGACACATTAGCCCTTTAAAACAAATAATTCCTTATTTCAGAACAGTAGTAAGGAGTTAAATGATATTTATCCTTCCTGCAGCCCAATTAAAGACATCCATGAAGTCTTGGTTCTGACTGTTTTTGGTGAAGATGGAGACAAAGCTCCAGATTTTCTGGGAAAAGTTGCTATTCCTGTGCTGACAGTAAGTGTGAAAATAGCGAGTTGGCTTTCTGTCTTTGTGGAAGTTTGACAGATTTTAGATGTTACTTTTAGCTTGAAACTAAAAACAAATACTTTTAAAAATAGAACTGTCAGTGATAATAATAATAACAGTTAGCGTTAATGTCATAGATTTCCAATGGACAGCAAATAACCAGTCATTTGAGAAATGAGGATTTGGTAACACCGTGTAAAGGAACCATCACATTGGAGATGAATATGTTTTACAATCCGGTAAGGGCAAACACTTGTATAACACACTGCTTTTCAATGACTACCATATATATATATATATATACCTAAAATAATGTATTGTAAAAATAAACTATTATATACTATGTTCATAAACATCTATTTAGTGTGTGTGAAAACATTGTACCATTATCGCCTGGCATTACTAAGTGTGTATTCGAACATTGAGCTGTACATTTGACAACGTACTGCTTGTATTTGTTTTAACTATCTCTGTTAAAGGTCAGAGCTGCAATTAGAACCTTCCAACCCAAAGAAACAAAGCTTGAGGAGGACATTCCAAAGTTCAATAAAAAGGTAGGTTTACATATGTTTCTATGTGCCTTATTATTCCAGCAGTTATAGGTCTTGGGAAATAATACTAGGCAACTCTATTCATATAACATGAAGTCAATGTCCATTGTTTTTCTATGAATACATCCCTGTTGTATTATAGCAGTTGGGAGTTGTGGATTTTAAATCAGTTTTCAGTCAATGGGATGGCAATCAGGTGCGAGTGGGCACTCTTTCCCATTTAAAGACCGGAAACTATAAACGTTTGGTCTTTGGTCTAGAAGTGAATAATGGCACCAGTCAAAAAGATTTCTGATGGGGAAAAAGAGTTGTTGGTTGTCATGAGGCTGGAAACCCATCTCCAGAGTCAAACAGATTGACAAATGGATGGCATTAAAGACCATTGTCATCCTTCCCAGCAGTCGTCAGCCAAGAAAGATCACTCTGATTGCTTATTCTTAATGTTCATTATGTTCATGACATGTCTGGAATAATGAAAACTCCGTGTTTCAGCATAAAGGATGTGGTGACAGTTGTGTGGCGATAGTTGCAAGACACAGAACTCGTTTCTGCCCCCTCATGGTGCATCGGCTTACATCAGCTCAATGACAGCAAAACATTTCTAGCATTAAAAACATACTCATGCTGATGGTGCAGGTTTTTAATAAAACTTAGTGCTTGATAAAACGTTTTGCACCAGAGGCTGTGATATTGTGTGGGTCTTTAACATTATAAATACATCACACTCTGAGTCGATGGAATGTGAATAAATCCCAGCTTGTGCTTCACAGAAATCTCATATACATTGGTTGTTAAAAACTAAATGGATTAAAGCCTTATTTACTTTATAGACACCTATAAAGATCCTTCTCAGCACTGGAGAGACATGGTGACGTTGAGTTAGTGTGTGCTTTGCTGGTACTATTGAATCAGACAAAGCAGTGCTGCTGAAGTTTTTAAGCACTGTGTTCACTCACTCTGTACTCTATAAGGCACATCTATTTTATTGCACCAATATGGTAATTCAGAGACAGTAGCTTCGCTGGTGTCATCCTTTATTTTAATACTCACAGGACACTGCCACAGGATGCTGGTGGCAGCAGCAGTCCAGCAGTAAGTCTGAGTTGTTTAAAAACTCCAGCAGCATTGCTATGTCTGATCCCCTCATATGAGCACAACACACGCTAACACACCAACAACAAAGTGTCACTTCATTGCTAAAAATGATCCACCACCCAAATAGTACCTGGTATTTGCTGGTTCTGACTATTATAAAACAGAGTAAATGGGAACACAGTATTTAGAAGAATAGATGGACTAATGTCTGTAATTTTACAACTACAAAGTGCTTCTATATGGTAAGTAGAACTGAAAAAATGGACAGTTAGTGTAGAAGCTGGGAGGTGTACTTAATAAAGTGAACAGTGAGGGTGTATATATTATGTCTGTTCAGTGTTCTCTAATTAGGCCAGGTAGCAGCAGGGTTCACAATGTTCACATAGGCAGTTAAAGCTAGTTTGTTCGTTTGAGTGTGGATTGGGATTCGAGGCTTGTTTATTGCGGGTTTATGAGAAACATAAACCAATATTACATTTTAGAGATAATGATTATTATAATAGTGTATTGGAAAATTTTTATATTAACAATATCCTAAAATTAGAAGTGTAATAAAAACATAAACTGGATTGTTATGCCTATTTACAAATAATTTTGCTACCTCAACAAAAACATAAAAGTACAAATACAAAGCTCTCTGCACATCCCTTATATATACCACTGAGTAGGACCTCCTTTTGATCTCAAAACAGCTTTGGTTATTTATGGAAAAGATTCTGCAAGATGTTGGAACTATTCCTTCGAGTTTGTCATAATTGTACAGTAAGTTGTTATCAGAGTTACTGTAGCCTCTGTCAGCTCAACCCAGTGTGTCCAGTCTCTGGTAAAGTCAACTCCATTGCAAAACTGATGCTCACTGTATGTTTTTTTTTTTGGCACGATTCCAAGTAAACTAAAAATAATGATGTAATTGAGACACACAGTCATGCTATGGTAAAAATCAGAAGGTCATATGTATCATTACAGCTTTAAAAGCCTTGATATATAATTACTTTCCTACATACTTCTTGATAACTACTGGTTTGTCTCCCATTAGCTGTTAGCACGCAACATTTACCGTGTGAGGAGGATCAGCATGGCTATTCTGTACACTCTGCAGTACATTAAGAGTTGCTTCCATTGGGAGAACCAGAAAAGAAGCGGCATTGCCTTCTTGGTGAGTCCTCTGTCTGACAGACAATGTAATCAGTCATCGATGATTAAGCACATCCGTCTTCTCACTTTAAAGCAGTTATCGTTTGCAGAATGCTCAAGATGAAGTGTCATCTGTGTGACTCACAACGTAAACTTTCAGCAGCTAATAATGCATGATGTTAAGAGAAGCAGGAAGACCTAAAAAGTAAAACTGCCAATGACAAGCTTGAGATTCAGGTATATGATGTAGGAATCAGACACTATGATAGATTGTCTATGATGATAATATCAATATGGTGGTATACATGCTTAGGTGACACAGCAATGTAAAACCACCACCACTGCCATGGTGCCAAGGTTGGTGTCCTGGGTAACCATGGACGCTGGTGAGATGTGTTCTATGGGGCTAGTAGCTCCTTTAACCATAACTCGCTGGTTAAGTGGGGATAAAATTTTAAATGAATAATTAGATGACACTATGTGTTTATCTTTATTACTGTAACTGAAAAACATGTCTAGTCTTTTTATAGAGTTTTTCATTTAAGGATCCATTGTTTAGTCGTTTTTGCAAAAAGGTCTTGCAATATTGTATTTTGTTGTTTTTGTTGTCTCATTGTGGTATAGCAAGAACAAGGGAGCGTTGTGTAACAAAATTCATTTAGATCGTAGTTATTCATAGCTGTATTTTGCAGGCGGTACAATGGTTAGTGCCGCCATCTCACAGCTCCAGGGACCAAAGAATGAGTGAGTAAGTGAGTGTATTGTGTACCGTAAAGTATAGCTTCCAGTTGTTGTTGAGAAAAAAGTTCTGCTAATATGACTGTAAAACTAAATTACTATATGACACAAACACATACAGTACTGTTCAGAAGTCTTAGGCAACCTTTACATTTGTTGTTTTATCAATGGCATGATGACCACATATAACATGTCGATGATTGAGCTTGGAAGTTTTAAACTTGTGTCACTTCATAATACTATTTTACACTGATCTTCATTTCAATCTTCGTGAGCTTTAGCATATCTTATGCTTTTCACCCTGTTCCCCTTACAAAAAAGTATCTTCTTGGCTGCTCCCCTTACATAGAGACCAGTCCTGATCAAGCATCTTCAGACTATAGAGGGGCAACTTATCATACCAAAGAAACTGCCATTTATTAATTCACTTAATCCTGGTCAAAGTTGCGGGAAGGCCAGTACCTGGCGGCACAGGGTGCAAGGCAGTAATAACCCTATACTCTTCACTATAGGGCAATTAATAGCAATTAAAATAAATTGCGTTTTTTAAATACCGTATACAAATTAGTATTTTCTCAGATTTTTCATGTCAGTTAACATTGTATCTAAAACGTTAATCTAGATAAACTAGTCTTATTTCTTTGTAGTCTTATTTATTTTGTACTTTTATTAGTGTTAGCTGGGCACACCAGCCAAATGCCACAATTGTGTTTGCCCTGTTACTGACCTCTAATAGAGAATTAGGTCAGTGATGCTAAAGCACAGCTAAAGGAAAGAATAAATGATTTATATATTTCATAAATTAGCAGCGTGTTCTGATATAGTACTAAAAAAAAGTAGTGTTTTAGCTAGCATTTGTTTTTAGCTTTGTGCACTCATTTCTCTCTTACCAGGTCAGCAGTGATGTGCTATGAGAATTTGAAGCTGTGTGAAGCTCAGTTAATGAATGGTCCTCTGTCTGTCCCGCTCACTCCTGCTCTCACATTTTCTCCTCTATGTATTTCTTTGTGATGTTAAAAAAGTAAAGTAACTGACATAGACATGGTCAGACGGCCTCTGTCTGCCTTTTAATTCTGTATAATTTGACCAGACTCTGCATGTTTCCATTGTGAACCAGGCTACACCACCCAAGAGCATGGCTTTAATATACAGTACAATGCAATGCATTATTTATCGAGCAACCGGAAAGCATAGTTCTTTGGGTTTTACACTAATAATGCATTCACCAC
The DNA here is from genome assembly GCA_034780255.1 of Parotocinclus maculicauda. Taxonomy (NCBI): domain Eukaryota; kingdom Metazoa; phylum Chordata; class Actinopteri; order Siluriformes; family Loricariidae; genus Parotocinclus; species Parotocinclus maculicauda. The sequence continues at coordinate 9,952 of JAUZSU010117939.1, forward strand.
ACTGTGGTTTGTCCATCTAGGGCTATAGGCTCTGTCAGCCGTGCCTGTTCCTGGAACACACTTTCACCCAGCTGCTGGAAATCCCCTAGGCCACAGTGCTGACCCCTCCACATTACAGAGCTTAGATAGCCTCCCTCATGCCTCAGCTCCCTCTTATAATGTGTTGATTAATTATCTGCCGATAGTCACACATTTGCGACTCTCAGTCAGTGCCAAACATAACTGGAAAAATATATGATAAAGACATATTAACAACGACTGTGTCATTACACTTTCCTGAAAGTATTTGGGTGTCAGTACTTCTAAAAACACTGACTGCTTTAATTGTTATTCACATATTTATTATCCTTGCTTTTATGCATATTGCACTTTTTTTTTACAATAGAACATGTGGAAGAAGCATTGGGAAAGCCAGACTGAAAAGTGATCCAACCTATATGTTATATGTGAATATGCTAATAAGGCTGAATATAGTGCATACTATAGCGAATATAAACAAATCTCTGGCCATTTTATTGCAGTATCAGGGCAGTTTTCATGTTATTTCAAAGGTAACAGATTTGGTGACATGCCATCTGAAGCTAAGAGGAGGGTGGGAGGTATCTCCTCTTAGAATAAAATATGTTTAGTATTGAAATTTTGCATAGGCAAACATTTTGATATATTTCCAGATGAGCCACGAGGTTTCAGAAAGTAACTGACCTGGTAACAGTTCATTAAAATTCACAGAAGTATTTTATAGTATAATATATTATAGCACGTTCTCTTTGAAGTTGTTTTAATTTCTGTTCATAGAGAAAATTAACATAACAATTGTGAGACCACCTTTGCATTTTAAGTTACGTGGTTAGCACCTTTTTAGCAAATCTCGAATATCTTATGCATGTTGTGTATCATGATGTGTCAGATCACATCAGAGGGCAATAACTCCCCCTCCCCTTCTCTGGTTGACTGACCATGATACCCACCAAAAACTAATGCTGAGGACACAAGACTATTTTTACTGGACTAAATAATGCAATTACTGACTCATATTTTATATTAATATACTAATAATTAATATAAGTATATGTATAAGCTTACTATTATTTTATATTTGATATGGGATATTTAATTTTAAAGTATCCCCTAATTTTTGTGAGCAGTATATTACTATAAACATATTAAATAGCTAGCTTAGTTTAACTTACAGTGGGTACGGAAAGTATTCAAATCCCTTTAAATTTTTCACTCTGTATTTCATTGCAGCCATTTGCTAAAATCAAAAAAGTTCATTTAATTTCTCACTACTGTACACTCAACATCCCATCTTGACAGAAAAAAACAGACATGTAATTCTTTTTACAAATGTATTAAAAAAGAAAAACTGAAATATCACATGGTCATAAGTATTCAGACCCTTTGCTGTGACACTAATATTTAACTCACAAGCTGTCCATTTCTTCTTATACTATTTGAGATGGTTATACTCCTTAATTGAAGTCCAGCTGTGTTTAATTGAACTGATTGGACTTGATTAGGAAAGGCACACACCTGTCTATATGAGACCTCACAGCGCACGTCAATGCAAATTAGAATCATGAAGTCGAAGGAACTGCTCAAGGAGCTCAGCGATAGAATTGTGGCAAGGCACATGAGTGTACATTTAATGAGAAATAAAATGAACTTTGTTTCATTGCAGCCATTGGCTAAAATCCAAAGAGTGAAAAATTTAAAGGGGTCTAAATACTTTCTGTACCCACTGTACATATACATACATACATACATACATACATACATACCGAGCGAGAAAGAGATTGTAACTTTAAAAATAATTACTATACATCTGCCTTTTTTTCCCCCCATTTCAGACTATCCTAAATAATAGGATTAACGTACTAATGCAATGACCTAGGAACACAACTTCTCCCAGTTACTACTGGTCAGAAGTACTCTCTTTCAGTCAATGATTCCATTCCTGTTGGATCACTTTCATCATTTCAGCAGTAGAGATACTCAGCAGCAGCAGTATGTGAGATTTTCCCAGGTCATTGTTTGAGTACATTAAAACTTTTTTCTATATTAAGCGTTTTGACAACACCTGCTAATGCAGCTTTTACACTAGTGCTTTTGAACCCTATCCACAGTCTCAGTTTTTGCTGTGGCTTCATATTAAGAAGCCAGCTAAGACAGCATTTTTATATGCATTGCATCATGGGATTGCCTTTGTAGCCAAGACCACATTGTGCTTCCTTAAAATTTGGCTTTACATTTATAAAGTGGAGCAATGTGGTAGATATTTGTGTTCACAGTGAATGTGTTCCATGTTTGTACTGGAGAGTTAGAGACTTGCTGAACTATACAAACATACCAGCTGTTCAGTTCTGGAAGCCTGACACCAGCGTTTCAAGTTCATCACAGTTGCTAAATGAATTGATGACACATGGAGCTTTGTATTCTTGTGATCTTTCCTCTTTGGTAATGTTGAGAGCCACATCAGCATTATGTAATCAGTAATCGTCTCCATCTTGTGGCCCAGCTCTCTGTGTGACCCCTCGGTTTATCGCGGCCGGGGCCCAGACGAGCGATCAAAGCTGTATAAACCAATTGTCGTCACGTTCCTCCAGAGGGAATTTCGGAATACATTAATGCCCGTGCTTCGGGAAGTAATTGTATCTCTCTGTGACTTCATTAGGTGCTTGTGGCCGAATCAAAAGGGGCCTCTTGAGCGAGTCTGGTCGTCCCCGGGGGCCGAATGAATAAAAAACGAGGGATTCTAATGAGATTGAGCTAACCGTGACCGGGATGGCATTTTTTCCTCCATTATTCTATTGGCAGCATTAAGAATGGGGTCAGATCGAGGGGGAGGCCGGGACATAAAGAAATGTGTATCTAGTGTAAGATCTGTACCAGCCATCTGCCACCAGCACCCGCTTATCATTAGGCAGCGAATCAAAGAGGGACGCTCTCAGGAGATTCCTCTATTAAAAGCGTATAGATGCGTTTGCGTGGAAGGCCGAGCGAGTGCATGCTTAATGCGAGAGCAGAGGGATAATGAGTTTGCGTTGGAAAACGACCCAGAATAAAGCTACACATTTGCCTTTAATCTGTGTCTTTTATTAGCTCAATCAAAACCTCCAGACATGGCAAGATGTTTCATATTAATCGCATAACCTTAGGTGGTAATTAAAAAAGGCCCTGCAGCCCGTAAGCGCACCGTTAAATGTTTTATCAGAGGTGGACCAAGGAACTGAGGCATCCTATCAAGTAGAAATAGATTATAAGATTAAGTAAAAAATATCTATCAATATCTAGTTTTGTCCTACCCAGAATATCGTGATGACCAGGTTTATGAATGACATTAGTAACATTTTTAGAAGAAAAATAAAAGTGAATTATGTGAAGGTTCTGTAATGTTGGGCAACTCCTGGTCCAGAAAGGCTGATGATACATTAGTGGATTTTGAAAAGACCCTAAAAAGATTTTTAAAAGTCTTTAAAGTATAATGCCCTCACATCTGTACAGTTTGTCTCAGACTAGTCACAGAGACAACATCAGGGGCAATTACTCCCTTCATTCTCCAGTTGACTGACCCACTAAGGAGCATGCATGTTCTGTGTTATTTTATTGCTATACATTGCTGTGTTATATTATGTAGTTTTTTTTCTATTATACTTTTCAAAATGTTATTCATTAAGTCACTTTAATCCGGGACAGGGTCATGGGAGAGCTGGTGCCTAGCCAGTGGTGCAGGGTGCAAGGCAGGAACAATCTTAGACAAGGCGCCAATCCATAGTCATACACACTCCAGGGGCACTTTAGGTACACTGATTAACCAAACACTCGTCTTTGGACTGTGGTAAGAAACACACTTGCACAACATGCTTTACTCCATACAGAAATAACCCAGCCTGTTTCAGCAGGACCTTCTCGCTCTGAGGTAACAGTGCTACCCACCAAGGAACTTAATTTTTGTAAATTAATTATTTTACTTATTCTATTTCCTTAAATTTTCACTATAAGATAATTGATTAGGTATCTTAATAGGGTTAATTTTTAAGTCTCGGTCCTCCCAAGGTTTTTACCTTTATAACATTTATCAAGTTTTTCCTTGCCTCTGTTACCCTAGGCTTGCTTAATTTGGGCCGAGAAGATAAATAGAAAATTGTAAGCTGCTGTTTTGTAACACTGCTTTATTGTAAAAAGTGCTATTGAAATAAATCCGACTTGGACGTTGACAGACTATGATTTTATAAGGTCTGGAGATCTTGCACAGTCACCATCTGATATTTTTTCACCACTATTTAGATGTCATACACCTGCTATACGATTACACTTTAAGCTTTTTATTCAAATGATCCAGGTTTAACTGTGACATACAGAGACTCCGCTCCAGCACGACTCTCATGATTTTATTCTTCCCTTTAGACATTTGCCTGCAACTGTGAAATCACTTACATCTTTGCAGTAAGACCGGCATAATGTTGACAACCAAAGGCCCGGCCCCCAAATGAAGTGCAGTGGAACCCCCTGCCCCTTTGTGAGAAAAGACGTACTCCAATAAATACATTGAAATATGACAGTAACTGAAAGCACACGACGATGTACCTGGACTTCATGGTGCCCATTACCTAACTACATTGTATAATCAGCAGACGTCCTCTCAGCAGAGACTGGATCAATCCTGAATGGCTCAGCTGGTAGAGCACTGGTTCCCAATGCTAACTCTCTCTGGATTTTGTCCTGCCTTCTGCCTTAGTTAATGTTATTGTTGTCCGTGACACGAACCTGGGTCACAATGTTAGTGGGCTAATATCTAAACCGATGTAGGTTTGCTAACTATAACCTTGTTTTATGGTGCCAAGTTATTGTTAGATCGTCATCCTCTAGCTCTGGCCTCTAGTAAGCTTTGTGTCTCAGGTGGACAATAGGAGCAAGGGAATCCTTCAGTGGCTGATGGGTATCTGTTCTGTCTAGCCTTTAGCTTTTCTTATTTCTGAGGTCTGTCTCGTCTTGTTTTTTCGCACCTCTCATGTGGCAGGACTGGCCCTAAGATCAGGACCTGTACTTTCGACCGGACACTCTGAGGGGGAAAAAAACCCATCAGGAATGGGTAGGGTGTGTAGAAATCAATAGGTTTCCATTATGCGCTGGGGTGATGTCAGCAACGTGTCAGTGATCCCGCTACACTCCTGCCGCGCTCGATCGCCACTGACAACAGGAAGGCATGCTGACAGTGCGGGAACAAGTCAGAACACAGATTTGCACTTCAAGAGCACCAGGGCCACCGTACGCCAAGGGGCCATGCTCAGGGGGCACAGGAGGCCGAGGGGTGGGGAGGCAATGGGCATCGGATCAGGGATTTTTTAGGGCGGGGGACGTGGTCTGGCTTGCACCCTCCCTTCTCGCCTGTCTGACTGTCTTACTTCTCTCTGCTAACGCTTTTATCCCTGCATCAATTATTTACCTCTGGATCCACCAAAGGAAACCCAGGTGCAGTGATTGTGGCGCAGGGAAATTCATCACCTTCGCAGTTGGCCAGTCGCTCTTTTTTTCCTCTCCCTACTTCTTTCTTTTTTCTGCGCAATGCCCATCTCTTGCTCCCCTCCACCTCAGTAATCCACACTAAAAGAAACCATGATGATCCAACATGCATGTAAGAGCAGTGCAGAGGGAAAGGTGTGTGCGTGTGCGTGCGTGCGTGCGTGTGCGTGTGTGTGTGGACATACCTTTCAGTGTCTTCAGAATCAACTCTGCATCTCGATAAAGCTGCCAGATACTGCTCAAGTATAGGTGGAGCTCACACTAAATACTGTATAGAAGCTTTTTTTAGTTTTTTATTATTAATGCATATAAATGTCCTGTATTTTCTAATTAAAAGGTTGAGAAATAACTATGAACAATCTAATATAATGGTAGTTTAAGACTTTTGCAGAGTTCTGTGTGTGTGTGTGTGTTTGCACATATTGAGGGACCTAAGAGAATGCCAATTCAACCTTTGGACCATCACATCTAAGGATTTGTTATTTCCATTGTTAATACTGCAGAATTTACATCACCCATCTATCTGTTTGCATTGCTCCTTATTATGTCATCAATATTTTTAGATTGAAAGAAAAAGAACTGATCTACACTCTTAGAACTTTGGAACCCCATATAATTAATGTTATGATTTAAACATCAACATTTTCAGACAGACACTGGTCCCCCCCCACACACAGGCAGATATATTTAAATGATTACAGCTGTGCTCTGCCAATTATCTATAGAAAGTTCCATTTTTTTGGTAAAAGTATTTTTAAGTATTTCATCTCACTTGCTGTTTATTTTTAACCCGGTGTGTTATTTTAATTTTATTTAGCTTATGCAAATTATATTTTGACAATTTGCACCTCGATGCATGTCAGAGCAGACAAAGGCTTGCACATCTGTACCCCAGGTAGGAAACCATGGCTCTGTGATATAATGTTCAGGAATAAAGATCTGGGCAACGAAGAGTCAGATGCCTGATAGAGCCAGATCCGAGCATCTTCTAAACAACACTGGTTATGGGGTGCTCCCAGTCAGCAGTGGTAAGTATCCTACTCATCCACCCAAAGAGTAACACGTATTATCTTGTCTGGTCCGAATATACAGGAGAGCTACCTTGCTACAGGTCACAGTAATAGACCGTAGAAGGAGGACTGTATGACACACTACAGCGCCCCTTGCTGAGTATGGAGATGCCCAGATGAACACCGGTCAAGAGTGCTCAACATGATAACCCATTCCCACCATCAAATGTACCTGTCAGAACTGGACCTTGGAGGAGTGCAAGAAGGGCATCTGGTCCGATGAGTCTGGTTTCCATAACCAGGCACAGTCAGTGGACAAAGTGGTGTCACCAAGATGCACTGTGGGAAGAAAATAAGCCGATGGGAAGAGGGAGGAACGCAACGGGGCATTCGTGTGGATGGTAATTTGATTCAGAACTCTGACTGAAACATTGTTAGGGACCAGGTGGCGCTCATGGGTTGTTTTTGTGATCAGTGTACCTATTTGTAGTGTGTGTGTGTGTGTGTGTGTGTGTGTGTGTGCAGTGATGATGAAGTTAAAAGCCGCTGTAGTGTCTCATTAGACCGCTGTCAGTAAGGGCAGATGCTTTACACTGATGTGTTTGTGCTGACCTCCTCCTCCACTGTGTAACACAGACATCAGCCGCTACACAAAAAGAGCAGAAATCAATACATTTTGACATGGATGAAACCATGAAACCTTTTTCCTGTTGCACCGTTTTGGTCCTCCAAAAATAAGCCTGGGATGGCGTCAGGTGTGATTAAATCTGTTGCTGGGGTGCAATTTTATGGCTACACAGTGATTTTTACCATGATAATGTTGAATATGGATATTCTTTACATTATGCACCCCACAAATAAGGGTATACTTTAAAATCTCCCATTATGAACGATCCCATAATTCTTTGTGTGTGTGTGTGTATACACATGCGTACATATACATACATACATACATACATACACACACAAACATTTTAGTCACAGGTGACTAATGTCCAGTAAGTATTTTTTTCCTTATTTATGTTCTCGCTTTCATTTTTTTTATTAAAATATCATGCATGGAACCTCAGAATTTATACTTCATTAGTTTCAGAAAGCCATATACTCAAATATTCCAAATACCCGCCGAGGCTGAGTCGAGTGTGTACAGGTTTTACTGATGTTCAAAGTCCAAATCTTTTGTTCAAATGTGGGGCCTTAACAATTTTAAACAGACTGTTCCATGGTTGAATAAAGAACCATTTAAATTTCAAGGTTACAGTGCATTTAACTGCTGTTTATTTAAACTATTAGTTTGTATTAATTAGGTAAATATTAAGTCTAATACTTGTATACAACATGTATGCCGCCCAAGGGGGCTTAGTTACTTTTTGAGTCCTAGTCCTCCCAAGGTTTCTTTCTTTTAACAGTTTTCTTGGCACTAACGCCCTAGATCATTGTATTCTGCTTTAAGACAATGCTTCATTGTAAAAAACCCCATCTAAATAAATTTTGGCTTAACTTTATAACGGGGTACAGTTCTGAGAATCTGCATCGAGCCTGCAGCGTATGGTACGTACACAGAAATATTACCGCCTTTCGTTTTGATGATATGGAAATGCAGCCATATTGCTTCTGTTATTTGTAACTCGTGGGTTAAAGGTTAGTGTCTTTCTGGGGGGGGAAACAGAGCTTGGGGCAACTTCTGATCTATACTAAGGGCTTTTAATTAATGCATGTAAAATGCCAATTGTTTTTCAATTAGCACGCCTCGTTCTCCTCCCTTAGCCATCTCGCTCTGGCTCTCTTAATGCTGTAATTCGGCCCCAAATGACTGTGGGGAATTGGAGTGAATATGTTGACAAGCTTTAACAATAGCAGGTCGTGTCGGCCTGCACGCTTGGCTGAGCCGGGTCACTACGGCAGCTGACAGCTCCTAATCACGCGCTGCCCTAAAGGCACAAAGGCCACAAAGGAGCCGAATTACTGAATTACACACTGCTTTGCCAGGTTTAAATTGAGACATAATTAGTAGTGGAGGATTTAATTATGTCAGAGAATACAAGTGTTAGCCTTAATAAGCACGATGCAGAGCGCTGAAGTGTTACTGTCACCGTGGATTTTCATCCTGTAAACTGTAATAAAATGTTCTGTACGAAAGCGTGTTGGATAGAATTAACACAAAAGATTACAGAAATGTGGCATTGCTATAGGACAGCACAGCATGGCTTCATGATTATAATTTGGGTACAAACATATGTGCCACCCAGGGGCACCCCTGATCTGTTTGTGCGACCAGAGATCAAACCCTCTAAACTTGGAGGAAACTGAAGTGTAAAGCTACTTTGCCACTGTTGGGTCTTTGAGCACAAGCCCCTTGACTCAGGTGCTTGGATAATTTTTTTAAAAACGTAGAAAATTAAGTAAGGCACTGGACTCTGGACCTGAAGGTCCTGGGTTCAAATCCCACCTCTGCCAAGCTTCCACAGTTGGGTCCTTAA
>JAUZSU010117950.1:0-18963 GCA_034780255.1 Parotocinclus maculicauda
TACTGCCACCTACAGGTCTTTGCCTAACATTTCTATTTACTACAAAAAAAAGCCACAAGTCGCCACTTAGCCACAGCTAAAGCGTGTCAGATCACACTGAATAAGTTCTTCAAACTTTGACTGGAATTTAGTAGGGACCTTTTTTTTTTACAGTATTATGCTTCGCATGCTGAGTACCTATACATTGTGTTGTAGATCGTTTAGAAAAATTTGTTTGCAAATTTATTTTTCAATGAACAAAGTTCGTAAGGAACAGTAGTTTTTGTTTGTACGTTTGCTATACGTGTAAATTGCACAATAAAGGTTTAATAAACATTTAATATGCTACGTCTTGTAGCATAGGGCATGTTCGTTTAATCGGACTAGCCGGTTATTATGACCAAAACGATCGCGTCCCGATGTGGTCCGATTAACTGGAATCGACTGTATATCTTTATTTTTGAATCTTTTAACTGTGTGATTGGTGAATGTTTAGCTTTTTTAACTGTATATGCTAGCAAAGTGCTAGCACTGTCTGAGGAGCTTGCAAATGCAGCATTTGGGTTAGTAGAACACAGTTGGCAGTATCATGCTGGTGCTTTATATGTTGTGCCATGTGGTTCCACATACTTTGCATTGTACCTTTTTGTTTTCTCTCATAAAGAGGAGACAAACTTTTGAATGCTTCCCAAGGTCCATCTTTTGATAATACTATAGTGGCATATATAGTGTATGACAATGTATTACACAACACACAATCCTGGCAGATAGTTACAGATGCACTAATTGCGGGCATGCATTAAATGCATTAGTAGGAACCGATTTTGGGAGTTCACTCTTTTTTTATTATATTTTTTCAGTGACATTCTTGATAATTTTGTTAAAACAAATGCATGCATGGCACACGATAACAATTTACGTTTCTGTTTCTAAGTAAATAGAAAAGTTTTTTGCGCTCTAAATGCTACTCCTTAACAGTTCTCCTTCACAGTATTCACAATGACATGTGCTACAGCAAACAAGATATGATGGTAATAATGTCATTAAAAAATTCAATATGTTGAGTTCAATATGCATCCTGTAGATGCTTATGTTGTGAAAACACTACATTTTAAGTCGAGCAAGCGAAAAAATACAAATTTTGGGCAACTGGCACAATTAAATATTGATTCATTTGACAGAACTAAAAAGAAATCAGTATCTCAACTGAAGATAGTGGTAGAACAGATGTTTAGATACTTAACAATACAAAAATTGAGGGTTCAAATCCCATCTCTTTTAAGCAATTGCATAACCCTAAATTGCTTGGATTGTACCTTGAATGACATATCAGTTCCTTTGAATCAGGGTGTCTAATAAATGCTGTAAATGTAAATTGGACTTGACCAGTCCAAAACACAAATCTTTTTTTAACCATTCTGCTGTGGATTTACATGTGTTTTGGGTCATTTTGTTGTTGCATAATTCAAAATTAAGCTTCATGTGAAGTTGACATTCACTGACATTTGCCATGTCAGAAACATTGTTTAAATCATTTATTTCCCAGTGATTGCAACCTGTCTAAGCTCTGAGGACAGTCCAAACCATGATTCCCCCCATAATGCTTCACAGTTAGATGTGGGATTGGAACTAAAATGCCTTTTTACTCAAAATATAACATTGCTTCTTTTAAAGAGCAGTGTAAGTCTCTGGTGGCCTAATAATCAATTATCTCTGGCACTTTAAAGGGCTCGTGGTAGAAAGAAAACTTATTTCACAATATATTGGTATAGTTAAACATTATGTATCTATATAGCCCAGCAGTTTTGGGTATTTGGTTTATTACTTAAAACTAAATACAACATAAAACGATGTAATAAAATACAAAACATTTTAGTTGTGGCACAGCATAGGTAAGAGAAAAGAATAGTTTTTACTGTTAGTTTGTGCATGATATTAAATCTGTAAGGCTGCTATGTGATTAATCCATTTCAGTAGTACCATTTCTGAGCTTCAGGTCAGCCTCAAATGTTGTAATGTAACTAACCTCGCTACAGCTGTAAGAAAAGTCTTTGTGCCCTCTTGGAATTACCTGGATTTCTGCATGAGTTAGTCATAAAATGTGGTCTGGTATTCATCCAAGTTACTATAATACACAAAAACCTTCTGACTAAACCTAACACTTAAATAAGTGTATTTTTCATGTCCTTACTGAGAACCCTGATTAATCATTCCCAATCCAGACTGGAAAGACTTTGCAGCAGACCTGCCCTATGAAAGGGCACAAAAGGCTGAGAATTCCCTTTTTAAGAAATAAGCAGCAACTGCTCGATGCTGCCATGTCAATATGGCCCAAAAACTACGTCAAGAAGAATTAAGGAAATACCAAAAGGGGGTGCAACCCGACAGTAGAAAGGTAAACCTAAAAAAAACGGTTGCTGACTGTTATGTTTGTTTATTTGGCTTCTTTAGCGTCACTATCGGCATCAGTGGCCATCTTAGCAACACATTTAAGGTTATATCCATACACAAGTTAATCTAAAGACTAGTAATATATATATATATATATATATATATATACACACACATACATGTCAATGCCAATTTAGAGTAACCAATTAATCTAACATGCATGTCTTCGGACTGTGAGAGGAAACCGGAATACTCAGAGTAAACCCACGCAGACACGGGGAGGCCATGCAGACTCCACACAGAAAGGACCCTGGGCGCTCCACTCTGGGATTGAATTTGGGACCTTATTGTTGTGAGATAGCGGTACCCACCGAGCTTCCCTGACTGTATATGTAAATCTTGTAAAGTAGTCAATGTAAAAATGAGGATATGAGGAAATGTTAAGTCAAACATTGCAGCAGCAATTCCTGCTACTGGATTTAGCATAAACATACGTGTAGGAAGTCTTTCACCATTCCATTAATTTATAAAGTTTTTTGAGCAAAGGGCTAACACAATCCTAATCAAAACACTGTGAAATTACTAACTTCTTCCTCTAAATAACCATTAATGAAGCATTCTGTGCTGCAGCCTGAACTCGCAGAGCAAAAAGTCCAGACCTCCAAACACATGTTCAGCAGATTTCAAAAGAAAGATGCAAACTAATGCAAGAAGGGGAAAAGAAAAAGTGAGAAAGCAGGAGCTACTACAAATCTGCAGGAAATGGAAAGGGTGTCAAACGGGTTGGAATCCAGCTTCAGACCGCAAAGCTGAGTGGCATTCCTGCTCTGGTTTGATAGCCCTACCTGCCGCTCCAGCCTCACCACAGTCATAATGAGTGAAAGCAGGCTTGGGCGAAGCAGCCGTTCCAGCATTGCTGCACCACGGTACTGTCTTCAGCCAGCCCTTTAATGTGGTTACTGCTGCCAGCTGGGAAATGTGCACAATAACTGCAGTTTTTGAAGGGCAACACATGTGGGTAGAGCAGAACCACCAGAAAAAGGTTTTACAGCTGTATTAACTCGCTCTTCTACACAAGGATGTTTTCACAAGCTGGTTATGTTGCATAGTAAACAAATTATCGCTAGCAGGTGCAGTGTATTATGCCCAGTTTGTGAAGCAGCGCGAATTTGATAAAGTAGGAAACAACATGATGTAGTAACTGTTACAATTTATTACAAATCCAGTGAAATTTGTACAGTGCAGGGTCAGGCGTTGGGAGAGCTTTCAGCTGGAAGCTTTTTTAGGATCCAGGAGCAAAGGAGTTCCATCTCAGGCCGGCACAGCTGGTGATTAAGGCCTGGAAAAGAGTGGAAGTAGGTAGTCATGCCAGCTTTCTTCAGGAGCTTGCTGGTCTCTTCTCCCCAGGCATGGAAAACCAGCTCATCAGCTTCCCCATGACACTGGAGAATCTCTGGTAGTTGTCCAACTGCATTTTCAACAGCCTAGATATAAAGAAGATATATTATCACCGCTTGGGTACATTTGAATCCGTTAAGGGTTTTGTCCTCTTTCAAGGACCTAGGTGTATGGATGCAAATAGATCATTTTTATGTGGGACTCCAACCGGCAACCAGAAAAATGTGTCTTAAGCCAGGAAATATTTCCACATGATAATCTGAGCTGTACCGTTATATCAGCAAAACAGAAATGTAAAGAGAATACTCTTACCTGATATACAACCGAGCCCTTATTGAGAAAGCTTGATAGTGCAAAGACTCCAGCCACATCCTGGTGGTATCTGCAGGCTAGGTGTATTGCCATGGCTCCGCCCATTGAGAAGCCACCTCATTAGGACAAAATATCACAAAGTAATTCATTTTCTAAGTCTGAACAAATATGCAAGTCCCACTCATGTGTACAGCCTGCCTTTGCTGAAAATGGATTCCGTTTTCAAGTTAAGACAGCAAATTACGTTAGACAGCTGTCTTTAATTTTGCTGTGTGGTTGTGATATGATGATCCTCAGAAAAAAGTGACAGAAATCTTAGCGCAGGAGACATTCCTTTTGAACCACAATAGCTTAAGAAGATAAACCGCGTTGATTGAGGCAAAGAAAATGAAAGCTAGTACTTTGTCCACATCATCAAACCTCTGTTTTCTGGAAGGCTTTCATGGGACTGTCCTGAAATTCACAAATTTTGGCAACTCTGGGTAAAGTGCACAAGAACCCATCCCTCATTCCGAATATGGAGTTAGAGCAGTTGTCAATAATACTTCTCATGTTCTTTGATATCAGAGAGTGTTTGTCAAGTTATTTTTACATTTACAATAATTAGTTTTATTATGGATACTTATTAGTACAAATCAAAGTAGTAGTACAGATAAGTTCTGAATAATAATAAAGAAAAAACAATACACAAAGTCAATTTACAATATGGGAGGTAAGAGAACTAACTTGTTCCGATATTTATTTAGACAGAAACATTTCAGGGATGGTCAAGCGATTAGGCGAATATACAGGCATAGATCAAAGCCTCGAAGAAGCTTACAAGCAGACTCAAAGCAGCAATCAAATGAGCAATCGAAGGTCTGGACAGGTAGATGGGTCAAGATCAATGGTCAGGCAATTCAACAAAGCACTCAGTTCCAATTCTAAAGCCCGTGATTATAGATGAGGGGATGTAAGTCATGAAAAATAGCTAAAGTTTTTAGCCGGTCAATACTGCTACATACTGTATCTACTAGCCCAGTCTTACATTAAGATTTATCAGACACTGTGTCATAGTTTTAGAATAATATAAAGTCAAACACTGCTTTTACACACTTACTCATTTGAGTGGTAAAGGTGTCATGGTCATAATTCAAAATAGGGGTACCATCTAACTAAGCTGCTAATAGGATGGTAAGGGTGTGTGATATTTAAATATTATGTCTAAAAAAATATTTCAGGAATATTATCAATTATGAAAATGAGATATTGTCTATAACAGGTCTAAAGTATTCAAAAGTTGTTTCTAGCCACCTCTCTTAACCACCTGAATTGTAACCGACTTCTGCGATGTGATCGGTGACAATTATGCCAAGTGCTATGCCTTGCCATCTGCTGCTTTTCTTCTGATAAGGCACTTTTTGCAGAATGATTCCATTCTGTTTGCTGAGTGTGTTTCTGTCCTGGTACCATGGTTGGCTTGAGCCTGTTGTGGATCCTGAAGTTTCTCATAATCTTCATATGCTGTATCATGACAGCAACAGATTTCCCACATAGTATGCAAATTGCAGACTTTTAAGCAACATCTGTATTTTTAAAGCCAAACTATGTGCAGCGAAGAAGACTGTGAGGCTGGTGGTGTTTGTATTTTATCATATTATCGTCAATCATGCACTTTTAGGTAAAAAGTTGTTGTTGGGCAGTAGTCTGTACTACCTGTCTAAATGATGCGGTAAACGTAAGGTGTGTTTTTGACTGTTTTTTTGCAAAATGAGTGACATACTTAATAATGTCATCTCGCACTTTGTTGAAACAACAAATAAGATATTTCTGTAGACAATACATATCTTACACCCATATGCATGGTACAGAGGTCAACGAAGCAAGCATGGTGACTTGCTCTGACACTAAGATTCAGACAGTTGGAAGCAATTAAGTCGTTTTTATAAAATTAATGCTATACAGGACCAGTAGTGCTTGAAATTACTTACACGTATGGCTGCAAAGTTCCAATTTGAGCCATTACTCATTAACATTACATTAACTTTACAGTATTTAGCACACACCCTTATCCAGGTCGCA
Organism: Parotocinclus maculicauda; assembly: GCA_034780255.1. Lineage (NCBI taxonomy): Eukaryota > Metazoa > Chordata > Actinopteri > Siluriformes > Loricariidae > Parotocinclus > Parotocinclus maculicauda. The sequence goes on from JAUZSU010117950.1 coordinate 6,142, forward strand.
TTGCAACTTACAAAGCATAATCCACATAATAAAGACTTAAGGGCCTTGCTCAAAGGTCCAACAGAGACATTTTGGCAGCATTGGGACTTGAACTGCAGACCAGTTTTTAGCCAGGTATTCCAGCTGTACTATCAGTGCTCCAGTGCCTATTACCAATAAAAGCTAACTGATTATTTTATTTCTACTTGTGTTAGCACAGCTGAAACCCTTTATTTTGTTCAATAAAGCAAGCCACTTTTTCCTTGCCAAGTTTTTTCTTGGGTTGCAATGTATGAAGGGCACTGAGGTTTCTGAAATTCAATTCTAGTTTCTAAAGATTTCTGTTCTCAGGCCATTACATGTATATATAATTTATATAAATCACTGTAAAACATTTTTAGTAATGTTTAAATGATATACCTTAAATTTACAGGACAATTAGCTTAATTTGAAAATATGTTATTAAGTAAATTGTACAGCAAATTTAAGGTATATCATTGAAACATCACTAAAAAATACCTATTTATTAATAGTGTCTCTCTAGAAACCTAGAGAGACTGTCCCACACAATTAAATATATTATTAAAAGTATATTTATTTTATATTATATATATATATTTTTTTTTTAATGTTGTGTCACTACATATCCCATTGAGGCTTTATTTTGTTTAATAAGAACTCTATAATATTTAACTTTAAAAAACAATAGTCATAACACCAATTATGAAACATACCACAAGTCACATATTCAGAGCGAAGATGTATTGTCTAGATCTTCAAAAGATGATGAAAAGACAAAATTTTCTCTCTTATTTATTTGAAGATATTGACTATTACTGAGAAGGCCAATTTCAATTTACTAGTTACCAAACTTATTTCCAGATGTCATTTGTTTATGCTTAAATAAAAATAAAATACAGCCACCTGAGATTGACGAATACTCAATTTAAATAGTTAAATATGTGTGTTGTTAGAATCAGCTATAGCAAAAAACTATAACTGTTCCTATGAAAGGTGTGAGTCTATTTCTGTTTTTTGGGCAAACTGAATCAAACCAGGACTAAAAACAGCAAAAGGTTCAGATACACACCTGAAAAAAGGCACACGCCTTAATGGTACTTGGTACCATTTGCTTCTTTAAACAGTAGATTATACTCAGAAATCTAATACCAGTGTGATCTGCATTAGAAACGATGCTCAAGCCCTACAAGTGAAAATAAAAAAGGTAGATCATTTGGGATTTTCAGTTTCAGGCTGAATTTTTCCCAGAATATCTTTAAAGACTGACAGATTGCCAAACGTCTGGAAAACTGTCATTGCTGTGAATGGAGGATTATTTTATGAAAAGTTCACTAGAGATCACTAGTTTGAAATAAAAATAAAATAGTGACATTGTTCAGCCATTGGCAATTTCTGTTTAATTTAACTGTTTAAAAAGGAGAAGGAAATGGAAACTGAAGAATCTTCTTATCTTTGAACACTACTGTATATATACAGTTACGAGCATGGTCCAAAGTTCAGAAAATTATTGTATGGGTCTGTGTGGAAAAGGATTCACACTGCAGCAGGGTAACGATCCAAAACTTCAAGCTTTTCAACAACTACTTGATGACCAAAGAAAATCAAACTTTCGTTCAAACTTTAAGCTTAAGTTCACACTATAATTACAGAATGACAGAATCGCAAAATGTCAAAATACTTCTTCAATGGTCAACTTTTTGTTAAAATTGCATTGCTGCAGTGCTAATTTTATCTTTGTAATTTAAAAAAATGCAAAACGGGAGCAGTTTTTTCTAGCCATCTCAGGCTATTAACCCCAAAATAATTTAATATACATAATAAAAAAGAGCCTGAATTAATGAGCTTATCAGTGCTAATCCGTTGCAGGGCGGATAAATTACTTTAATCACTTACAAGACACTCATTTTAAAATAGTCATGCAGTAAATGTAATACAATAACTTTATATAATAAAAATAATTCCAAACTGCTTCTGACAAAATTCAGATACATCCAGCTCCATTTCCTTTCCAGGAGAAATGTGCCTTTCATTCCTCAATCTACTTTCCTCTCCAAAGGTGAGCATGAAGTCTTCTCTGGAAGACGTTAACCTTTTGGTTGTTTGGCTACATTACTGCTGCATGTGTCTGATACCTCATTTCACCAGGGCTTTTCCAAGGATCAGTGCACCTAAAATATTGAAAAACATACACAATAGCCTACGGCCGCCTTCGCGAGAAATGTTTTCCATGGAAAGTTCTGGCGCTTGTCAGTCCATCAGCCTGAGAAGTGGACTTGGGGTGCAGACCACTTAGTTTCTCCAACGTGCAGAGTGACTCCAATGAGTATTTATAGTTAATGACAAAATGTTATGATTTAGGAAGATAATATTTCAGCAGTCTCACAGGAGCATGTGTTTTTTAAATCAGTTTCTTTGGAAACGAGTTCAGGGGCTTTTCTGTCTTCTACACAGCTTTTCACACAAAGCTTTGTGTTTTCTACCATTTCACATTGTACTCAACTATTTATGGCTATTTATACTGTATGTTCCTTGCCTGGACAGTTAACCATTCCCCAACAGTCGGTGATTGGTTTTACCACTCTGGCAGCAACATACATGGATATATCCAAATACACTTTATCCTCCACCCAGCACTGATACAACTCTTGGACATATCCTAAGGGAGCTTCCCCTGGCAAGGCCATGATTCTCTCTCTTAGAGTAGTATTTCCTGCTACTTTTATTTTACGTGCGAACCTGATAACTCAAATATTTTTAGATAAAGCTCTACAGAAACCTGAGAGCCATCAAGAAATTCCTTTCGAGTCTGCTATTGGCAGAATATGAAAGGCATGCGAAATGTGATAAGTTTTATTCTTCACTTTATGCAAGGGAAATCATCAACCTGAAACTGGGCTTAATGGAACAAGGCATGCGTGAGACTACGTGAGAGTGTAAGCAGTAAGCAGAGTAAGCAGTGTGTGAGAAGCATGTATAGAACGTCATACCAATAATGATCCTGTGCTTGGGGACACCAGCTCGGATCTCGTCCTGGACTACAGCTCCCAAATTACTGCACATTTCTTCAATGGATTCCAAGTGCTCTGGACAGTGATGAGAAATTTTGTAACGGTCAAACCACACATGAGATAATGCCCCATTCATCGGTGTGTATGGTCTGTGGAGACACACAAGTGATGGCAAACGTTGACAAATTCAATCAGCATACTTGAATATGTAATACACATAATATGTAATAAACATTTCACTTCTATATACCATAAAATCCAATAGGTCATTAGCTCAGCTCTTATATAACATATGACCAAAATACACTTATTAGGAGATATTTTCACAAGTTAGTGTATTTTCCTATAGTACAAGCTTAGTACAAACCTAAGCTAGTAATATCAAGACTGTACAGGTAAGCACCGTTTAATGAACATCCAAATAATTTCTATTCACTTTAGCTTGAGAAAGAAATTCTGTCTTTTACCACAGGACGTTGTAAACAGCTGATTAATAAAAAAAAGCAGTTAAATGTATAGTCATACTTTGATGTTTTGTTTGCATATATTTTTTTCATTAATTTTTAATAATACAGAATTACTTTGCATTAACTACATACATAAGTAGAAACTCCATTATGATACTCTATACTTGGGAGTGCTGCGTGCCGGTCATTTGACCACTGTGACTTCCTACTAATAGTGGCGCCCTGGATTTACCTACTTAAAGGTTTAAAATGTTTAAAAGGTTGTGTGTTCTATAAATTAGTGCTTCTAAAAATTGACTTATTCTCTCTTGTTTGCATCCAGCAAGGTTTGTTTATGTTTGTATCCATAGTGTGTTTATGTTTTTTATTTCTACTGTGTGTGACTGTTAATGTGTGCTTGTAACTGTAGAACCACTTTGTTGTGCATTTCTTGGGGTGATAAGTATACAAGCTTCAGATGCTGTGTGGATGGCAGCATTCCACTCTTCTTTTTAGCAGTACCAGATGGATTTAAGTATCATTGTTAATGACCATTTGGATGGACAACCTATTTTACAGAACATATTAAACAGTGCATACCTGTACATTTGACAAATTTAAATAAGATTATCTACCTTGCTGGAGCAGTGGGGTAGATCACTCTGATATGCTCAAATGCCATGTCTTTAGCCAACACATCACGAACCCATGCTCGTAATCCTTGCCCTGTGTCTCCTAACAATAAACAATATATGCATTTAGAAATACAGTAATACATAGCTAATTTAATACATAATTTTTTTTACAACATTTTGAATGTGATTACTGACTGTGAGGAGAAGGTTTGTAGGACATGACCCCCAGGTTGGCTGAAATTCTATCACATCCCTTTAATTTCTTCATAAAGAAATATTTAAACATACTTTATATGTACACATGAATTGATTAGCATTTTAGATTTTGTTTTAACCTAATGCTGTATTTTGTTTCTTATGACATGGCAAAGAAATACTGTGAGGCTTCCTCCTGGAATTAATACTGAAACCAAAATACCAAGTGGTTTTCTAGGTATTTCTTTTTGCTATTTAGAAAGATTAATAGCATTACAATCTTAAGTTAAAAGGCAGAATAATGGACATAATGAAAATGATTCCAGAATGGAGCCACTGCCAAAGGGAATGCAATTTTCTAAAGACAAGTCAGAATGTCTGCTCATATACTGCTTATTAACACAACTGTCTATTGGATAAAAGGAAAAGTACTTTTGCTTACATGTGTTGCTTACATATCACTGTGATGGCTTTGTGTTTTAATAGTTATTATTTATAGATCTTATTCTCATGTTTAGTTCACATTGCAGGCAACCCTTTCACATTGTAATAATCCATATATGGAGTCTGTATAACTAAACACATTGGATTTTTAGGTTTGAGGAAGCTGCAGAAGGTAAATATATCTTAAAATGTTTAGTAACTCATAAATGCACAAAATGTATGTAGTGTTATGTATAATATTTGGAAATGCACCAATTTTCTTTGGTCTATTCTGATTTTTTAACTTATGATCGGCCAATTGTGATTTCCTATCCACAATCCCTCATTAGTTTTGCCCTATATGGAGAGACACTATTATTTGATTAAGTAGCACTTAAAATACAACTAAAATCTAATCTTTTCTCATCATAAACAAAAAGTGACTGAGCCATGTTTAATGCTCTCTACACAATTTACCCGAATTCTAAATGAAAGTTAGTAAAACCACTGTGCTGTTTATGTGTAGCAGTGTTTGTGATACTTCTCGTATTAAACATGTTGCATACAGAGAAAAGTTCATGAGCACAGACCTGATTGACTTTAACAAGGATCAAGGGACCATCAAGGGAACAAATTACTAAAGCAGCTCCTAAACATCAAAGCTTATGGGGGACACCTGGCACCTACTCACAGTAGTCGGAGTAGGGACAGACCAAGAACTGGCGACAGGGTTTTGTCACTCAAGGTTCACAGTTATGTGAGAGTTATGTGAGGGCTACTACGGTAAAAGTCACAGAACGTATAAAGCTGACAGTGTGTCACCCTGCTGAGCATGGTGCTACTTTATTGCAGACTGGTCAGAGTGTTGAACATGCTAAGCTCTGCCAATAGGCATGAGTGCCAGAAGTGGAGAAATGAAGGAAGGTTATGTCTGAGTCCTGATTAATTTATTTATTTTTTCCCAGCACATGGACAATCAGTTTTAATGATTTGACTGATCGTTGTACATTGCAACAATTAATAGGTAAATGCCATTAACAGCAGCAACTCAAACTGCCAAACAACGAAATATTGCTCATCTCAGGTAAAGTTAAATCACCCCTAACCCCATTCGAATAATTCAATAGGGTCTAACATGACCTATCTATATCCTATAATATGCTCTCATTAAAACCTCTTCTGGAAGCAAGTAAGAGTGAATGAGTGAATAAGTATGTTGGACCAGTGGCCTGTACAGGACACAGGATTTACTCCTGCCTCACATCCAGTGTTTACAAAGTAGGTTCCAGACCAATTGTTCCCCTGCTCAGTCTTTGAAAATGTTGAAATGTTTCAAACCCATAAACTATAAAAATGCATCACTATCTTGATTCTAATATCTAGATCATAGATATTAATAAAGAAAGTATGAATGTACAACATACATTATTAAACCTTTCAGAGAGAGTCTGAAATGTTGGCTACACTTTTACATAATGGTTCAAGACAGCACTAAGCAGAGCACACTTTTCAAGGCATCCAATATCACAAATGGCAAGTCATTAGCTTTCTGCAGACTGGCATATTTTGCGCCAGATTTCCTACGCTCTCTGGAGTAAAGCTACTTGTGACTACAGATAAGGTTTCACCAGAATAGCTGAATAAATGTCTAAGTCTCTTCAACAGTATAAAGCTTCTGTGAAATATCTCAGCTCACACCATTATGATCAGCAAAACCATCTGCTTTTCAAAAGACTAAAATGTCAAAGGGGTGTAATTAATAAAACCTCTGGACCCATATTGATTAAGTGTCTCAGAATTACTTCTGAGTATCATGTTAAAAGTGATTTTATGACTGGGCCTAGGATGGTGTTAAGGTCAAATATGCCATTCCATCACTGTGGAGACCCGGGTTCAAGTCTGCTGGGGCGCTGCACAGACAACTGGCTGTGTCCGAGGGAAGGAAGGTTGAACAACTGAACATTTCCTTGCTGCTGGAGCAGCCAATGACTGCTGGATACGCTGGATAAGTTGGCTGATAGATGCAGAAGGGAATTCCTGTGTGCGTGCTTGCTCTAATGCATAAGTTTCTTTTCTGCCAGAAAAACACAAATGGTTGCCTGCTGGGAGTTCAGAGGCACTCGCTAGCCTACGGATCTCCTCCTTTTGAGGAGAGGTTGGCAGAAAGAATAAATAAAATTCCTCACAGCTCAGACTCAAATATAAGAGTTAACGTATTAAACTACTTACACTGACATACTGCAGTGAGAAGGACCGACAAATTAATAAAATTACATCCCCATTGATGACACTGTCAAGCTATAACCATGAATTTAATGTGTAATACCATTCCAAGCAGAAGTCAAATTTCAAGCTCTAACACAGGGTTTGCACAAAGTCAGGCCCACTTTACACCAATGTTAGTTGGTAAGTAATACATTTATTACAGTCTGACTTGCACTATAAATGCCCTGTATAATTTATTTTTTTATTTAACCTTTATTTTACCAGGTAAAATGTTTGAGAACCAGTTCTCATTTACAAACATGACCTGGCTTAGATGCCCCAATATAAATAGGTCCACAAGACATAGATACATGTAAACATACATTTAACACACCAGCAAACAAAATAACATAAAAATCACAGATTACAATTAAGCAAATATACTTTTGGGAAGCAAAAGTTAAGTGTCTTATTTATTTATTAAATGAATGATGGGGAAACTTAACTTTTACTATTATATATCAGGGGCAGCCACCTCTCACCGGGGCAGGTGTTGAGCTATGGCTGGTTAATGTTGAAAAGTATCTGAGATTTTTTGCCCTGGTGAGAAGAGCCTGCTTTTGCATATAAATCAAGTTTCCAAATCAGTTTCCTCCTGAGGTGATCAGGAGGTGATCTTGGTGCAGCTTTATAGTCCAGATCTTTCAGTGTACTGCTATCCTGGTGGTTAAGATCCCGTGCCTTTTTTGTAGTTTGTAGGAATTCCCTGAGTAAGGGATTCTGATCACACCATGGTGCCTTTTGCTGCTTTTTGGGTGGTCCGGGTTGCCTGGTCCTCTGTGTACGTGTGTGTTTGCGGGTCCTTGAATGGAGGAAGCTCCGAGCTCAGGGAGGAGTCGCGTTCCCACACCCAGAAGAAGAGTGAGCGGCCGAACACAAACACACAGCGGCACTCAGGAAGGAAAAAAAAACTCCCAGTGCACCTCACGCTGACCTCGCTGACCCCAACACGACCCTACACACACACAGAAATTCACACCATTGCCTCACACTGAAAAAAAGGAGGACCTACATCGTGTTTAAGTCATGATTAAATGTGAATCGGTTAGGTTTCGACAGCAGCACATGGGGATACAGCTGCCTGACCCACATTTATCCTTAATTACAATCTCTTATTATTATTATGAAACAAATACACATGTATTTCTGTTCATATTTCAGTAACACTTATGTCATTTAGCAGACGCCCTTAGCCAGAGCGACTTACAGTCTTACAATCCAAGCAATTGCAGGGTAAGGGCCTTGCTCAGGGACCCAACCCAAGGTGGGATTTGAACCCTGGTCCTTCTGGTCCATAGTCCAGTACCTTAACCACTAGGCCACCACAGTCCCAGTTTTAAATCACAGTTACAGTTGCTTGAAAAAACAAGGACACAAGGGTAGATTATCGCAGCAAGCTCTAGTTTGTGTTTTTAATGTTTATATAAAACTAAAATACTCTTGGATAAACAATCAAACGGATCCATTCAGTCACTGGGAGTTTTATCATCATCATTCTCCAGTCTTTCTGCTTTATTCCACCTCATATTTTATTTAATATCCAGAATTTTATAATCAGAATGTTACTCGTCCTAAAAGCTCATGTGCTTTGCTACTAGCAGGACGAGCCGTTCTGCCCGGCAACCGAGCTTTGATTGGTTGAAATTAAAACAGGGTCTGATTAAAACATTTTAGGCTGTCCATCAGTTAGTGAAGGACAGCGTTAATTAAAAAAAGAAGTGTGTTCTTGTACAAAACCTTACTCAAAGGATCAACAATATATAATATAGTTGAGTATAATAGTCAGGTTTTTCTTGGTTTCAACCTCATTTGGACTCAAACATTTGGGTCTGATCTCGGTCTCGGGGTAAGGTGGTCTTAAACTGCTGTCAAGACCAGCCGAGTCCAATGAGTCTGTCATGAGGTAACAGTGCATAACTGTATTTAAACTTTATAAATATTTTCAAAAGAAGATCTGTGTTAGCATGGTCCGAAGTGTTCCATCTCTCAGAATATTCACTTAGCACAGTCTTCAGTCTTCCATTTCAGTAAGGCTTCCAGAGGTTCATCAGGTTTCATGGTGAACAAACATGGTATCAGGTTGCATGTTCTGAATTCGGAGCTCTGTATGATCTACTGCTTAGTGTATCCTTATCTGACGACTGGATTATATCCCTCACTGGATACACTCTCTTTTCTGCACCATTATATGTTAAACCCAAGAGTTTCAGAAATACTCAGACCGACCCGTCTAGCACCAACAACTGGGACTGTGGTAGCATAGCAGTTAAGATACTTGACTCTGGACCTGATGGTCCAGGGTTTAAATCCCACCTCTGCCAAGCTGCCACAGTTGGGTCCTTAAGCAAGACCCTTAACCCACCATTGCTTGGATTGTAAAACTGTATCAGCTGTAAGTCGCACTGGATAAGGGCGTCTGCTAAATGAATGTTTCTTTTTGTGTCTTCAGGGGTGCCTGTAGGGCTGTTATTTTATGTAGAAGTCTTCAGATCTCACAGATAAAACGTTACAGCTAGTGGTGTAGGAAGAGAAACTCAGGTCCTTGACCGCACCATGAGCAAAAAGATATGATAAATATTATATTTTTATGTGTAGATTCTAAGGATCTAACGATTCTGTCTGCTCACAATTCGATTTACAATACTGAGTTCATGCTTCAATTGTCTCACGATTCTCGATTTTACATTGAACCAAAAACCTTCCTTTTGTTTCTGTCATGTAAGCAGTGGACATTTTCTTGTTCATGTTTTAACAATACTAGAAACTTTATTTATATTTTGTCACTGCAATAATAATCAAGTCTTTGTGTGTTTGACTGCAATCCTAATTTCATTGTGTATTTTCTATTTCAGAATAATAACAATAATGTGTATTTTTCTTAAAAATTTAATATAATTGTTTTATACAATTGTATATAATAATGTAAACGAACTGACTTTTTAGTTCCCCTGTAATTAATTAATATAATGCATATATGGGTTTTCACTGGGTGAGAGATGAGCAAAAAAAATGTAAGATAGAATATTACATTAAAAAGTCTTCAAAAAAATAAGTTTAGCCAATATTATCGCATTTTCTTCCTGCATAATCGATTGTTCCACAATCCAATCCAGGTGGTGTCGGTAATGCACCAATAAAACGAAAAACCAAAAGTTTTGATTCTGTAAGTACATCCCATGTGAACGTTTTTCATTCACCGGAACTGTATATCATGAATTTACCCAACATTGTATATTAATATAAAATAATGTGATGGGATGTCATGTCATGTAATATACGCAACTTTTTTCCCGTCAATTTCTTAAAATAAACCTATATTTTTCGGATATAAGTATATTTGGAAGGATAAGATCTCTTATGAATTATTAAGATATTTTAACATATTAATAGTATTAATTTTTTAAGTACATCTGTTAATGATTCTGTGTTTCTTCTTCATAGTTTTTGTTTTTTTAGTAATCACTTTTGGTTATGATTATTAACCCTTTTATGCATGGTGTCCACTACAGTGAACAGTTGTGTATCTTCTTTAAAATGATAGATATTGAAAAAAAATTGCTCATGTCTTAAGTCTTGTTTGGGAGTAATATTTAATTTAATATTTAATTTTTTCAATTAATTTAGTAATAATTCTTTTTATAAAATAAAAAAAATCCATCTCAGTTGTTTCAAAATTCATGCATGAAACGGTTAATAAACGTAATATTATTAATAGCAATACTTAATAGCAGTTTTATGTCTGTCCTTTTTAAAATTTATTTTAATAAAATTATTCATTTTATTGAGATGAAGGAATTTAGTCACCGCCTGGTTCCTCCAGTAGAGGGCAGTGGAGATCTTTAGCAGCAGCCGATTCGCACGTTCCCTTTTCCCCGGACCGCTAGGTGACACAATAATCAGGACTTTGAGGACTCAAAGCGTCTTTGTGTAAGAATTAGCCTATATTTGTACCAGACCTCTTTTTTTAAAGAGCACGCACATCAAGCAATTCCACGCATAATCGATTTTTACAGCACCTACTCAGTAATGTTTAGGTCTGTGACTCGGGAGAGACTCTGGATGTAACAGTCACTCTGAGCTGAACCGTGCTCGTGCGGAACCATTTCCACTTTATTGGGTCAGGAGTGCATCATCTCCTCTCTCGCTGATGTCATTTCGATGCCGTTGATTATTGCAGTTGGTTCTGTTATTGAAATGTTTAAGTTTCGGAGCTGCCTAATTTAAACCTAGAGTGTTCAGCATTAAAGTGGCTGAACCAGAGTAGCGCGCGCTCACTGACCGCTGGAGGAATGAGTGAGTGTCCGCGCGGACAGACTGAAGAGCTACAGAACCAGGCTTTTCATTTACTGCGACCTGCGGCTTCTCCAACAGGTTTAGATTCTATTCAGTATTATAAATTTAGCCTTATTATTCTGTTATGTTTGTGTATTTTTCCTATCAACTTGATTTCGTTCGAGAAATACATGATCTATACATAATCGCGTATACTGTTATATATATTATATATAGCTTTAAAATGCTTAAAAAATGAAAGTATTTTAGATAGATTACAATAGGACTATTTATTAGTTTACACATTTCCTAAATCGTTCGGGTTACAAGTAGAAAAGTTTTGTACAAGTTATCTTGTTGTTTAGGTTTTCCGCTTATGAGAAAACCAATAATGATAAATGTTATTTTTTTTGCAACACTTTTGTAATTCCAGCGCTTAAAATGAATACAATTCTAACACGCTTTTAGCGTTTCACGGTCTCTTATATTAAACTATTTGCTGTTTAGCTATTATTTCTATTATTTAATATTTTCCTATTGCTATAGGAGTATTACAATTAAATAGAAAATAATAACGCGTATTTATTATAATACGCAATATTATTCACGTCCTTATTCTTATTAGATTACTGTTACAATTATTAACACTACACCCAACAACAATAACAATTACGAGGACCGCAAGAAAGCTTTTTTTATTATTCTTTTTTTCGTTTCTACTCTTACAATAACATTTATAATAGAATGACGATGATGTAAATATACCACTGTAAAACATAATAATAAAAATAGTAACATAATTATTATCCGCTACTAATAATAACAGCAGCTAAAACCACATTTATAATACCCACATTATTGTAATAATAATAATAACAACAACAACAACAATAATAATAATAATAATAATAATAATAATAATAATAATTTTTCTAATTATTATTATTTTTTTTTTTAATAAAAATTAATATTATTATTATTATTGTTGTTTTTATTAATAATAATAATAATAAGTATTATTCTTATTCTTATTATCATCTCGGTCCTGGTTTACCTGTTGCCCTTGGAAGACTGGGTGGGGCACTGAAGCCTATCCCGGAATTCACTGGGTGTAAGAGGAGGTGCGGAGGGCGTTCTTTATCAACCATTAATTAAATCATGCACTTTCGTCCCCGCGCAATTCAATTTGGAGGGCCGGGAGCACCTAAGTACAACAGGAACCGTTCCTCGACAGGGCGTCAGCTTATTTTAGGGCACATATCAAACACTTATTTATACCGAGACACTTTAGAGAGACCAGCTGACCTAAAAAAGTACCTGGGGAAAACACACTCGGATACGGGGAGAACATGCAAACTCCGCACAGCAGTCCAGACCAGGAATAAAACAGCAGGCTACTCGCGTCACACGTTTAAAAAGAATATTATTGTTAGTAGTAGGTTTTATAATCGTTTTGGTGCGCATAACATTACCACTGATGATGATGATAATAATAATGATAATAATAATAATAATAATAATAATAATAATAATAACTTTAAAAAAGCAAATTAAGCCAATCTAAGACCTTGTGAAATG